>JARQOC010000002.1:629396854-629425715 GCA_033576535.1 Allobates femoralis | reverse complement strand
GTCCTTGATATGTGTATACAGCTCATGTGCATGTAATACTGGTATCGTACCAATGTACTAAAAAAGAAATTGATGACGGGTAATGCATGTGAACCATTGATGACCGGCCCTTTATTAAGAATGGTCTGCCCTGCATATCAGTCACTTGTCACCCTCCCTCTGACATCCACTTAAGAAGTCTGTGTACGAAACGTGCGTTGGGGTAGGGGTATTCTGAGCCCGCACACTGTCACCACCGGTAGGTTATGTCCCATTATAATATATGTTGTATTGTTGTACTTATAACATTTGGTATGTGACCGACCCTCATTTAAGCACAGTCTGCCCTACATAACAGTCACTTGTCACCCTCCCTCTGACATCCCCTTTAAAAGTCTGTGTACGAAACGTGCGTTGGGGTCGGGGGTAGTCTGAGCCCGCACACTGTCACCACCGGTAGGTTATTTCCCAATATGATATGTGTTAATGTTGTACTTATAACTTTTGGTATGTGACCCACCCTCATTTAAGCACAGTCTGCCCTACATAACGGTCACTTGTCACCCTCCCCTCTGACATCCACTTAAAGTCTGTGTACGAAACGTGCGTTGGGGTAGGGGGTATTCTGTGCCCGCACACTGTCACCACCGGTAGGTTATGTCCCATTATAATATATGTGTTATTGTTGTACTTATAACTTTTGGTATGTGACCCACCCTCATTTAAGCACAGTCGGACCTACTAATGGTCACTTATCACCCTCCCCTCTGACATCCCTTAAAAAGTCTGTGTACGAAACGCGCGTTGGGGTAGGGGGTAGCTGAGCCCGCACACTGTCACCACAGGTAGGTTATGTCCCATTATATTTGTTATTGTTGTACTTATAACATTTGGTATGTGACCCACCCTCATTTAAGCACAGTCGGACCTACATAATGGTCACTTATGACCCTCCCCTCTGACATCCCCTTAAAAAGTCTGTGTACGAAACGCGCGTTGGGGTAGGGGGTAGCCTGAGCCCGCACACTGTCACCACAGGTAGGTTATTTCCCATTATGATATGTGCTGTTGTTGTACTTATACCTTTTGGTATGTGAACCACCCTCATTTAAGCACAGTCTGCCCAACATAACGGTCACTTATCACCCTCTCCTTTGACATCTCTTGAAGAAGTCTGTGTACGAAACGTGCGTTGGTGTCTTCACCACTGAAGAAGTCTGCGTACGAAATGCACGCTAATGTAGTACAAAATATATTCATTTGTGAGATGTTATAAAACTGAATCACAATATCATCCTAATTTGGGAAAAGTGAATAGAGAAAGCCCTGACAAAATTATTTGTATAACACAGGTCCATCTCAATGAATTAGAATATCATCAAACAGATCATTTATTTCAGTAATTCAATACATAAAGTGACACACATCTATTATATAGAGTCATTACACACAGAGGGATCTATTTCATGTGTTTAATTCAGTTAATGTTGATGATTAATACAAATCCAAAGGTCATTATCTCAGAAGATTAAAGTAGGGAGGATGAAGGGTCTGAGAGATAAAATATGACCTAAATAGGTATCAGAGGCTTCACCTTGTGTGGTTGTGAGAGTCACAACCACTATAAAGGCAGATCACTGCTGCTGCAGTCCCCAGCGTGGTGCCTATAGAGTAGGGAGGACGAAGGGTTAAAAACTGTGCTGCCGTATTCCACTACACCTAAAAGAGTGAATATAATATTGATTTATTAGTTAACGCATTTTTAGCGCTCCCTGAAACATGGCAATATGATATTGATCTGTTCTATGGAAGGGGCCAGGGAGCTCCGAAACGCATTGACTAATAAATCAATATTATACTCCCTCTTTGATGCCTTGTGTGTTTTAACCCTTCATCCTCTGGGTGGAGCCTGACAACCAGGGACTGCTCTGGAGTGGGACCGGATGAATATTGTCAGAACAGTCTAACCTCCCTATCAGAGGCTCCGGTGAATACTGGGGAGGTGTCAGTGGAATTTCTTTCAAATAAAGGAACTTTGAGGATAAGATCTTCATCATGCAAGTATCTGAACAGCAGACCATCAGGGTGTCCACCAAAAAATGTTCAATTCAATACAACATAAACAACTTTATATACACAAAAAGAGGCGTGCGTCAACATTCTTATTCTGAAATACCAGCACTTTAGTTTTACTAAAGAGTTCACAATGCCCACTTCATGGACAGCCACGGATCCGATTTAGCCCCCATGTATCCCTATGGACAACAGATCGGATCAGATTTGTCCTTAATAGCATCCGATTTGTGTAGGATCTGATTTTTTGCTGTACCCAGAATCGGAGATTGTTCCAATTTTGGGTACAGTGGACCAAATCGGACACAATCGAATCCGACACAATCTGCGGCCATTGACGTGGGGGCCTATGGAGCACAGGTCCAAGAAACACAGGATTGTTTCTTGTACACTAAAACTGCTCTGTTCCTGTTTAATTTCACTTCCACATTGCGGAAGTAAAATTAACAAAAGCAAGGGATAAACATTTTTTTAAAAATCCTCACCTCTCCGGTGTGTGTCCTGCGATGCGCGCCATCTATCCCGAGCTTAAGGACCTGGTGGGGCGGGGCTACCCGATCAGCTGATTGTTCACATGACCGCATCAGCTGAGCGGTTTAAAACCTGTGACCGCCAAAACCAATCGGTTTTGGCGGGCGTGGCTTTCAAACCGCTTAGCTGATGCAGTCATGTGACTGATCAGCTGATTGGGTAGCCCCGCCCTACCAGGTCCTTAAGCTCGGGATAGATGGCGCGGTACACGGTACTCAAAAATGAGCAGACAGTTCCATCAGCAAAAGTTGTATGTGACAGCTAAAAGACACATGTTATATAAATGAATAATAAGATCCCAAACATAGTTATATATTACATGAATACATAACTAACATCTATGAAGATCTTATCCATTATCATTACAATGACATTAATACATAACCCTATATATGTTTTATAAATTGTTATGCATATATGTATAATAGACAAATGATAAATATTACAAACTGATTTTCTATACCAGTAGACCCTAGTTCATGGGACATTGAGGCTACACCCCTCCGGGATAAGCCTAGTTCATGGGACATTGAGGCTACACCCCTCCGGGATAAGCCTAGTTCATGGGACATTGAGGCTACACCCCTCCGGGATAAGCTGTCACGCTGGGAGTGGGGAAGACACCCAGCGTAGGATAACGACGGGGGGGGGGGGATCAGGAGTCCCTAATGCTAAGGGCACAGGAAGGAGACGGTGACCCCTGGACTTCCTAGAGCTGACCCTGTCTGCCCTGATGTCCCTATACAGTCTCCGCAACTGTCGCCGACCACGAACCTCGTCCCTCTCTGATCCTAGCACTACCTTATCTAAGGATCAGAGGGAGAGGTTCACTAGACCCCTCCACTAACAACTAAACACAAACACAAGGAAAAAACAGACAATGGGGAAAGAAAAACACTTATCTTGCAGCAGAACACAGCCACCTTCACAACTTCAGCTTCTGCTGGAGCAAGGATAAGAGTGCACAAGGAACTATCACCTGCACCGAGGAAGGGTAATGAACTTCCTTATAAAGGTGGAAGGAATCTGCTGGGTCCTAGAGACCTACAACATAGGTGGATAAAACCAGACCGAGCACAAGACCTCCACAGCCGTCTCCCCATAACAGAGAGATCTCATCACCTCTTCTCTCCATCATTATGGCTGGTGGGCCAAACGCTGGGATCGTCTGCGCGTGGCCTCCACCCTGTCATCCGTGCCACCCGTGACAGTACCCCCCCTCCTACGAGTGGCCCCCGGACACTCAGGACCAGGCTTATCCGGATGTGAACGGTGAAAAGCGCGGACCAGCCTCGCGGCGGACACCTCCGACGCTGGCACCCACATCCGCTCCTCAGGACCGTACCCCCTCCAGTGCACCAAATACTGAAGAGAACGGCGTAACATGCGAGAATCAACCACCCTCGAGATCTCGAATTCCAGATTCCCCGCCACACAGATGGGATCAGGAGGCAAAGGAGATGGGTTAGACGACGGCACATACGGCTTGAGGAGCGACCTGTGAAACACATTGTGAATCTTAAGAGCAGGAGGCAACGCAAGACGAAACGCCACGGGATTGATAACAGCGGTTATCCTATAGGGGCCAATAAACCTGGGCCCCAACTTCCAAGAGGGCACCTTCAACTTCACATTCTTGGTAGACAACCACACGTAGTCATTCACACATAGGTCCGGACCTGGCGCACGCTTCCTGTCAGCCATACGTTTGTACCTGTCACCTAAGAGTTTCAAGCTACGCTGTACACCCCGCCAAACCGTGGAGAGGGACGAGGTAAAACGGTCCTCCTCCGGAACTCCGGAAGGACTCGTACCACTAAAAGTACCAAATTGAGGATGAAACCCATATGCACCGAAGAACGGTGACTTGCCAGTGGACTCCTGAAGACGATTATTAAGGGCGAATTCGGCCAAGGGCAAATAACTTGCCCAAGTCTCCTGATGGTCAGAGACAAAACACCTCAGGTAAGTCTCCAAATTCTGATTCACACGTTCGGTTTGACCATTAGACTGAGGATGAAAAGCCGAAGAAAAGGACAACGTAATCCCCAAACGTGTACAAAAAGCCTTCCAAAATTTGGAGACGAACTGAGTACCGCGATCAGAAACCACATCGGAGGGAATCCCATGAAGCTTCACAATCTCACTTACAAACACCTGTGCCAGTGTCCGAGCATTAGGAAGTGCGGGCAGTGCTACAAAGCGAACCATCTTACTGAATCTATCTACTACTACCAGTACCACCGTCTTGCCCGCAGACGCCGGAAGATCGGTGATAAAATCCATTGACAAATGCGTCCATGGCCTCTCAGGAATAGACAATGGCACGAGAGACCCAGACGGACGGGTATGCGGAACCTTCGCACGTGCACACACATCACAGGCGGATACGAATTCCGCTACGTCCTTCCTCAACCCCGGCCACCAAAAGCGACGAGACAAAAGATCGAAAGTGGCCCTACCGCCCGGATGCCCCGCCAGTACAGAGTCGTGATGCTCTGACAGCACCCTGAGGCGCAAAGAGAACGGCACAAAAAGCCTCCCAGAAGGACAGGAGGCAGGGGCGTCCCCCTGAACCTTCAACACCTCCCCCTCTAGATCAGGGCAAAGAGCAGAAACAACCACCCCCTCCTGCAAGATGGGGACGGGACTCTCATGAGAACTACCACCCGGAAAACTACGCGATAAAGCATCCGCCTTCACATTCTGAACCCCCGGACGGTAGGTGACGGTAAAATTAAATCTCGTGAAAAACAAAGACCACCTGGCCTGCCGGGGATTGAGACGCCTGGCGGACTCAAGGTAAGACAGGTTCTTATGGTCGGTAATAACCGTGACGGGATGGACAGCCCCCTCCAGCCAGTGCCGCCATTCCTCAAAAGCCAACTTAATAGCCAAGAGCTCCCTATTACCCACATCATAATTCCTCTCGGCCGACGACAACTTCTTGGAGAAGAACGCACAGGGCACCCATCTCCCAGGCGAAGGACCCTGCGACAACACAGCCCCCACCCCCACCTCAGACGCATCTACTTCCACAATGAAGGGCTGAGACAGATCGGGCTGACAAAGAACAGGTGCGGAAACAAAACAACGCTTCAGGGAGGAGAAAGCCTGGCGAGCAGACTCCGACCACTCAGAAAAATCCGTCCCCTTCCTAGTCATGTCCGTGAGAGGCGTTACCAGTACCGAATAGTTCTTAATAAATTTACGGTAAAAATTGGTAAACCCCAAAAAACGTTGCAATGCCCGTAGATTGTCCGGCCGTTCCCAGTCCAGCACCGCCCGGACCTTATCCGGATCCATCCGGAAACCCAACGGCGACAAGAGGTACCCCAAAAAACGAACCTCCTGAACGGCGAAAACACATTTCTCGAGTTTAGCATACAGTTTGTTGTCCCGTAAGACCTGCAACACCTGTTTGACATGGGACTGATGCGTCTCCATATCGGGAGAATAGATCAAGATATCGTCCAAATAAACAACTACAAATCTACCCACCAAATGATGGAAAATATCATTGACAAAATGTTGGAACACCGCAGGGGCGTTAGTGAGCCCGAACGGCATTACGAGACTTTCAAAATGGCCGTCCGGGGTATTAAATGCAGTTTTCCATTCATCCCCCTCTCTGACCCTAATCAGGTTGTAGGCCCCCCTCAAGTCCAACTTGGAGAACCATTTGGCACCCACAACCTGACTAAACAAATCAGGGATCAGAGGGAGGGGGTATGGATCACGGACCGTAATCCGATTCAATTCCCGAAAATCCAAACAAGGACGGAGGCCCCCATCTTTTTTTTTCACAAAAAAGAAACCAGCCGCAACCGGCGACGTGGAGGGCCTAATGTGACCCGTCTCCAGACTTTCAGAAATGAAATCCTTCATTGCTTGTCTTTCGGGACCAGATATAGCAAACATCCTAGCTTTGGGCAGTTTAGCTCCGGGAACGAGGTTGATAGGGCAATCATATGCCCGATGAGGGGGCAAGTCTCGGCACCCCGTCTCTGAGAACACATCCTCATACTCCGATAGGAATGGGGGCAGAGATTCAGCAGATACCACCGAAAAGGATGTAGCCAAACAATTCTCCGAACAAAAATCACTCCATTCCACAATGTCCCTGGACTGCCAATCCACTACGGGATTATGTTTAATCAACCATGGCAAGCCCAGGACAATGGGAGCGGGGAGACCATCCAAGACATAACAAGATAACGTCTCCCGATGTTGGGATCCAACCGTCAACTTAATGTTATGGACGATATGTGTGAGACTACCCTGAGCAAGAGGTGCTGAGTCGATGGCATAGATACGGATGGGGCGAGACAATAAACAGCGGTCAAGCCCATGAGCGTGTACAAAACGAGCATCCACCATGCAGACCCCCGCACCACTATCTACAAACACAGATATGCCTTCCGTTTTGCTCTCTAGCGCCACCTCTGCACTCAGGAGAAAATGGGAAGTACAAAAGGAGGATACACACACCTCCCGCTCGACCACCTCCACACCTCCCATAGTCACACGAGGTCCCGGCACCCTAGTCCGTTTAGGAGCGTAGGGACAGGCCCCGATAAAATGGTCTCCTTTCCCACAGAAAAAACAGACCCCCTTCCCCCTGCCCCGGGAGGCACCGGAGGAGAGCCTCGAGGCCGCCGCGCCTCCAAGCTGCATAGGTTCCTCCCCCCCCGGGAGAAATGACTCGCCCTCCGAGTGACCACCCGGCAACAAGGAATCACCATGAGAAGGGCCCCCAGTTGCAGGAGGTCTACCCCTCCGCTCCTGGAGGCGTCTATCCATGCGAATAGCCAACGACATAGCTGCCTCCAGGGACGGGGGGGTCTCATACACTGCCAGGGCATCCTTCAGTCTTTCTGAAAGACCCTGGCAAAAATGACTCCTGAGAGCCGGATCGTTCCACTTTGTGTCCATAGCCCACCTGCGGAACTCAGAACAATATGATTCCGCCGACCGAGTCCCCTGGTGGAGATGGCGCAATTTGGATTCAGCCAAAGAGACACGGTCAGGGTCATCATATATGAGGCCTAAGGCGTCAAAAAATCCATCCACAGACTGGAGACAAGTAGAGTCCTGTGGCAGAGAGAAAGCCCAGGATTGGGGATCCCCCTGCAGCAATGATATAATAATTCCTACCCGCTGCTGCTCATCACCAGTGGAATACGGCTTAAGCCTAAAGTATAATTTACAGGCCTCTTTGAACACAGTAAATTTGTCTCTGCCTCCTGAAAACCTGTCAGGGAGGGCAACCTTAGGTTCCGGTCTGGCCGGACCCACTGCTTGATTCCCCAAGACACCATGTTGCGGTTGTGGTCCCTGCAGAGCCGACCGAAGGTCCGCAACCTCCAAAGACAAAGTCTGCAGCTGCTGGGCTAAAGCAGACACAGGATCCATAAGGAAAGGAAGGAAAATCAAATCCTCCCCTTCCTTCACTTACAGTTATGGCAGGTGATAATGTCACGCTGGGAGTGGGGAAGACACCCAGCGTAGGATAACGACGGGGGGGGGGGGGATCAGGAGTCCCTAATGCTAAGGGCACAGGAAGGAGACGGTGACCCCTGGACTTCCTAGAGCTGACCCTGTCTGCCCTGATGTCCCTATACAGTCTCCGCAACTGTCGCCGACCACGAACCTCGTCCCTCTCTGATCCTAGCACTACCTTATCTAAGGATCAGAGGGAGAGGTTCACTAGACCCCTCCACTAACAACTAAACACAAACACAAGGAAAAAACAGACAATGGGGAAAGAAAAACACTTATCTTGCAGCAGAACACAGCCACCTTCACAACTTCAGCTTCTGCTGGAGCAAGGATAAGAGTGCACAAGGAACTATCACCTGCACCGAGGAAGGGTAATGAACTTCCTTATAAAGGTGGAAGGAATCTGCTGGGTCCTAGAGACCTACAACATAGGTGGATAAAACCAGACCGAGCACAAGACCTCCACAGCCGTCTCCCCATAACAGAGAGATCTCATCACCTCTTCTCTCCATCATTATGGCTGGTGGGCCAAACGCTGGGATCGTCTGCGCGTGGCCTCCACCCTGTCATCCGTGCCACCCGTGACATAAGCCTAGTTCATGGGACATTGAGGATACACCCCTCCAGGATAAGCCTAGTTCATTTGACATTGAGGATACACCCCTCCGGGATAAGCCTAGTTCATGGGACATTGAGGATACACCCCTCCAGGATAAGCCTAGTTCATGGGACATTGAGGATACACCCTTCCAGGATAAGCCTAGTTCATGGGACATTGAGGATACACCCCTCCAGGATAAGCCTAGTTCATGGGACATTGAGGATACACCCCTCCAGGATAAGCCTAGTTCATGGGATATTGAGGATACACCCCTCCGGGATAAGCCTAGTTCATGGTACATTGAGGCTACACCCCTTCTCCCCAACATATTACAATGACAATAAGACTTCTATTTCCAATATGTGTTGTTTTTGTACCTACAGATTGGATATGGATGACATTCTGTATTAGTGCTTCTCCCTACAAATTAAACTTTGACGACTTCGTTGGGATGATAGAAATATGTCGAAATCTCCTGGATGGTCCGTCCTTAAATGAATGAATAACGAATCCTGTTTTCTAATGATCTTCCTCTGATCTGTCCTAATCATAAATGTAATAGAATGACACAATGTATTTCGTGTTCCAAATTCTATCTTGGCTTTGCAATTTTGGTGATCAGATCTTAGTTCAAAATGGTCAGATGTACGTAACGTAGAATATGTGGAATGGTCACCACCGGTACTACTGTTAAGCTGGAGATTGTATTACACCAATTATAACTTGATGACCATTGGTCCAACTGGAAACTCCTAAGCCAATAAAGAAAAAAAATCTGATAATTTAAGGTTTTAATTAACATGTGATTATCTGAAAACTTCAATAAATCTTCTCTAAGCAATGTGTCGTGTCTGCGTCACTTTATGGAAATGTTATGAAAACTATGGCTGACTCTGCAGATACAAGATACCAAAAGTGGTATCATAAAAAGTAGTTACTTTCATAAATGTTTAATTTTTTTCTTAAAATATCTAGAAATTTTGTAGCTTTCACGCACCTCACTGAGCCTGATGGCGGGTTTACACGCCGCGATATCGGCGTCCAACTCCGATCCAACTCCGACAAAAAGTCACGTGGTTCGCGAGTTGTACGGTTTGAACGTACAACGCGATGCTGGATCGATGCCAAAACCATATCGGGGTTGAATGAGGGTGCTATTCAACTGCCCGATATCGCATGGCCGTTGTAGCAGCATCGTTGCGTGTAAACATCCAACTACGATGTGTACTCGCAACTCACCCATTAACTCCCATGTTAAATGGTCGTTACTGGGTTGGTGGGCGTACACATCGTAGTGACGTTGTTTCTCGATATCGCAACGTGTAAACCGCCGATGCGATATCGGGAAAAGCACACTATAAATGCGCGCTCCCGCACTGCTGTATAGCGATATCGTCCCGATATCGGGACGTGTAAACCCACCATTACACTTGCTTTTGTGTAGAGATTACAGAAAAGATGGGTCATGGGTTTGTACAATAGAACATTGTTAGGAACCATGCTCGCTTGGTCGTTTCATGTAATGAGAAGTTGGATGCTTGGATGGGCTCAACTCATGTATCAAAGGAATACCTTCCAGAAAAATGCTCGACTTCCCCATTGACTTCCATTATACTAGGTAATCGAGTTGCGCCCATCAGAGCATCAAAGTACTTTCTGACGAATCTGGTATGTTTGCCACCTCAAGGCCTGTTCCCGGATTAACACCTCAAATTATTGGTGTATACAGAAAACGTTTTGACTTTGACATCCAGTGGCCCAAAAATTATCCACGTTCTTCCTAAAGGATGAAGCAAAATGGACTTGAATGTTCCTTATTATGCTCTTGGTTTTTCCAAACTCTAGAAAATATTACATGTAAAATGTAATAAAATTTCGGATGACAAAACTGAAGAGGAATCGGACGTACAGCTAGAAGTCCATGTCCAGGGTTCAGCACAGGACACAAGGTGTTTGGTACAAACCCCAAACTTTACAGTTCAGCTTTGCTCATCCCTAGTATTTGTATATAGATGGTTTATAGAGAAAAACCTTTGACTTGGACAACTAGTGGTCCATAAACTATCCACGTTTGAAAAGAAGCAAATGATTTGCTGCTTCCTACAGGAAGAAGCATATTGAATTTGAATGTACCATATTATGCTCTTGGTTTCTCCAGACTCTAGACCAGGGGTCCTCAAATCCAGGCCTCAAGGGCCGCCAACAGTGCAGGTTTTCAGGATTTCCTTAGTATTGCACAGGGCTTGGATGATCACATTAGCACCTGTGCAATACTAAGGAAATCCCGAAATCCTGCACTGTTGGCGGCCCTTGAGGCCTGGAGTTGGGGACCTCTGGTCTAGACCATAGTAAGGTAAAATGTAAAAAAAACTTTACAGTTCAGATTCGCTCATCCTTAGCATTTACAAATCGATATTGTACACAGAAAAAGTTCTGACTCTGACAACCGGTGGTCCAAAAATTATCCGCGCTTGAGAAGTTTTAAAAGATTTGCTGCTTCCTAAAGGAAGAGGCAAATTGAATCTGGATGTCCCTTATTATGCTCTTGGTTTCTCCAGGCTCTAGAGCATAATACATGTAAAATGTAAAAAAACATAAAACATAGCTGAACACACTTATCTTGCATCTTTCTTAGCAAGCTTTTAATTAGGAGCTATTCCTGGTTTGCTTTTTCTCTCCAAATTCAAATAAGTCCTGGCTTGATACATAGAGATGTGAGACATTAGTAATAGGGACTATCCATAGTTAAGGTACTCCTTGACCTGGTTGGATGGTTTTGGCTAGGGTCACACTTAGAAGGCACAATCCGGTTACCGCATCCATTACCGGATGCGGTATTGGACTGTGCCTTCATACTATCTTTTGAAAGCAAAATTGCAACCCTCATTCTGAATCTGGGTGCATTAACGCATCCGGTTTTGGAATGTGGGTTTTTGCAAGTTTCCAAGGATTCCTTACAATATATTTTGTTGCTCCAGAACCTAACCTGAAGAAAACATACATTTTGCAGCAAAGAGAATGTATGCCCTGGATACTTGGAATGTATCATGAGCAACGGTTTCATGAGAGTGATCTCATCCATCCCGTGATTTCATACAATTTTTTTAACCCTTCTAAAGACTATTTATATGATTTCCATAAACAGAAAACAGGATGAGAAAAAATGAACCCAAGAATCCACCAACCATCCACAATGAAGAACCTGGTCTTCTTTCTTGACACCTGCTTGTCCCCTCCTTGAGTTTACGAAGGTTAGACTCAGCAAGACTCACCCTATCAGGTTCACAATATACCTGAGCCAAAGGAGGAAAAAACCCATGCACTGACCGCAGAGATGGAGACTCAGTCAGGAGGGAAAAAGGCCTAGGTATGGGGATCCAACTTAAAACGTGAGATTATAATCCACACCGGCTGTCCTTACTCCTAGATGAACATGCCTGAAATAGGGTTTACAGGCTTCTCAAAACACCAAAAACGTATCCATTCCCCCAGAAAATCTATCAGGAAGAGATATCTTGGGTTCCGGTATGGCCTGGGCATGAGCCGAGGCCAGATACCCAACAAGTAGCTGCAACTGTTGCACCACCTGGGTTCATAGACCAGTGACCTCAGCAGAGATGGTCTCCATCAGTTGTGGAAAAGTATAAACAGAGGAAGCCTGAGACATGATGGCTCAAAGAAATAGCGATATGGGTCACAGTTAATGTCACAGAGTGGTTTACTGAATAGGGAATCACGAGGCAAGATGAGAAGAAGGACAAGCACATTCAGGAGAGCTAGTTTGGCCCTGGACTTGGGGTCCATGACTAGATCTGTTCCCAAAGGTACCGCTGAAGGTGAGAAGGTGAGGGTCGCCATCCTAGCCCTTCGCTCCTGATCGGGCCTAGGCTAAGAATCCCTACCTCCACCCACGGACCGGGAAAACCCAGCAGCTTCAATGGATGTCAATGGTAGCAATAATACAGCTCAGCACAGCATGACTTCACAACATGGAGTCCAAGTATAAGTGAGTTCTAATTGTGATACTTAGTGGACGGAAGTGGAGCTACTTATAGTAAACTAGAGAGCTGAATACCAAGACACACCCCTCCATCTCTACCTAAATGCTTTGACTTGCCCCTTCACATGCAGAGCTGTAGCATACAGCATCGACTAAGGAGAAAAAACTCACTTAATCACAGCAGCAGCACTAATATATTGCAAAGCAGTCAACATGTGACACTACTCTTCTGCATTCACACCTGTTGCCTGGGACAGCTCATAGAGTCCCATGGCTTTCAGTACCATCTCTACACTGATGACACACAGATCTACCTCTCTGGACCTGACATCATCTCCTTACTGACCACAATCCCACAATGTCTGTCCACTATTTCATCTATATTTTCTACTCGCTTTCTAAAACTGAACAAGGACAAAATAGAATTCATCATCTTTCCCCTATCTCACTTTACCCCTCCACCAGACTTATTCATGAAAGTCAATAACTAGCCACTCACCCCCGCCTTGCATGCTCGCTGCCTGGGGTTAATGCTCAACCCAGTACTCTCTTTCATGCCACATATCCAAGCCCTTTCCACCTCCTATCAACTCTAATCCAATTATATTTCCTGGATCTGTACATTACTTGAGAAGAGTCTGCAAAAACACTAGTGCATGCCCTTATCATCTCCTGTCTTGACTACTGCAACCTCCTACTCTCTGGTGTCACTTCTAACACTCTTGCACCCGTACAATCTTTTCTAAAATCTGCTGCCAGACTAATCCACCTGTCCCCCCTGCTATTACCCTGCCTCTATTCTCTGCCAATGTCTTCACTGGCTTTTCATTGCGCAAAGACTCCAGTAAAAAACAACTATACATGACATACAAATCCATCTGCAACCTGTCTCCTCCATATATCTGACCTAGTGTCCCGTTACCTACAAACAGCCTCCGATCCTTACAAGACGTCCTTCTCTCCTCTCCTCGTACTAGATTTCTCCCATGCATACCCCATATTCTGGAACATCAGACTCTCACCTACCAAAGAAACCTTCAAAAGGGACCTGAAGACCCACCTCTTCCGACAAGCCTAAAACCTGCAGTGATCCTCAGTCCACTATACTGCTGCATAACCAGATGTACCCTCACCTACTGTATCCTCACCCATCCCTTGTAGACTGTGAGCCCTCGTGGGCAGGGTCCTCTCTCTTTACCCATCCCTTGTAGACTGTGAGCCCTCGTGGTCTGGGTCCTCTCCTCTCCCCTTGCCTACTTTATCCACACCTATCCTTTGTAGACTGTGAGCCCTCGTGGGCAGGATCCTCTCTCTTCACCCATCCCTTGTAGACTGTGTGGGCAGTATCCTCTCTCCTCCTCTACTATATCCTCACCCATACCCTTGTAGACTATGAGTCCTCGCAGGCAGGGTTCTCTCTCCTCTGCTCTATTCTCCCCTATACTTTGATAGACCATGACCCCTCGGGGCCAGAATCCTCTCCCCTCCCCCACTGTATCCTCACCCATTCCTAGTAGACTGCGAGACTTGCAGACAGGGTTCTTTCTTCTGTACCTGTTTGTGCCTTATATTGTTCATGATTATTGTACTTGTTTACATAAGCCTTGTTTCCAAATGTAACTCTCCATGGAATAAATGGTGCTATAATAATAATCATAAATATTAATATAAGCCATCTAAGGACAGTTCATACAATTTTGGTACTTGCCAAAATCATTAACCCCTTCAGGACCCAGGCTATTTTGACCCTAAAGACCTTGGCATTTTTTGCAATTCTGACCAGTGTCCCTTTATGAGGTAATATCTCTGGAACGCTTCAACCGATCCTAGCGATTCTGAGATTGTTTTTTCGTGACATATTGGGCTTCATGCTAGTATTAAATTTAAGTCGATAATTTTTGTGTTTATTTGTGAAAAAATCAAAAATATGGCAAAAAGTTTGAAAATTTCACAATTTTCACATTTTTAATTTTTTTTTCTGATAAACCAGAGAGATATGTGACAGAAAAAAGTTATTAAATAATATTTCCCACATGTCTACTTCACATCAGCACAATTTTGGAAGAAAAATTTTTTTTTGGTAGGACGTTATAAGGGTTCAAAGTTCATGAGCAATTTTTCATTTTTCAACCAAAATTTACAAAACCATTTCTTTTAGTGACCACATCACATTTGAAGTCCTTTTGAAGGGTGTACATGACAGAAAACACCCAAAAGTGACACCATTCCAAAAACTGTACCCCTCAAGCTATTCAAAACTATATTCAAGAAGATGATTAACCCTTCAGGTGCTTCACAGGACCTAAGACAAAGTGGAAACAAAAAATGGATATTTTAATTTTTTTATCAAAAATGTTCTTTTAGCCTCAATTCTTTCATTTTCACATGGGCAACAGGATAAAATGGATCTTAAAATGTGTTGTGCAAATTCTCCCGAGTACACAGATACCTCATATATGGTCATAAACCACTGTTTGGGCGCACGGCAGGACTGAGAAGGGAAGGAGCGCAATTTGAATTTTGGAGCTAATTTTACATCCAAAAAGTGAAATGGCGCTCCTTCCCTTCTGAGCCCTGCTGTGTGCCCAAACAGTGGTTTATGACCACATATAAGGTATCGGTGTACTCAGGAGAAATTGCCCAACAAATTTTAGGATGAATTTTATGCTGTTGTCATGTGAAAACGAAAAAATTTAGGCTAAAAGAAAATTTTTGTGAAAAAAAAAGTACTATTTCATTTTCACAGATCAATTTGTAAAGCACCTGGGGGTTCAATATGCTCACTACCCATCTAGATATGTTCCCTGGGGGGTCTAGTTTCCAAAATGGGGTCACTTGTGGGGGAGCTCCAATGTGGAGACGCACAGGGGCGCCCCAATGTTTAGGCACACAGGGGCTCACCAAACGCGACATGGTGTCCGCTAACAATTTGAGCTCATTTTGCATTCAAATTGTTAGCGGACACCATGTCGTGTTTGGAGAGCCCCTGTGCGTCTCCACATTGGAGCTCCCCCACAAGTGACCCCATTTTGGAACTTAGACCCCCCAGGGAACATATCTAGCTGCATAGTGAGCACTTTGAACTGCCAGGTGCTTCACAAATTCATACATAAAAATGAAAAAGCACTTTCTTTTCCACAAACATTTTCTTTTTTCATTATTACGGATCAATTTGTGAAGCACCTGGGGTTCAAAGTGCTCACTATGCAGCTAGATATGTTCCCTGGGGGGCTAGTTTCCAAAATGGGGTCACTTATGGGGGAGCTCCAATGTGGAGACACACAGGGGCTCTCCAAACACGACATGGTGTCCGCTAACAATTTGAATGCAAAATGAGCTCAAATTGTTAGCGGACACCATGTCGCGTTTGGTGAGCCCCTGTGTGCCTAAACATTGGAGCTCCCCCACAAGTGACCCCATTTTGGAAACTAGACCCCCCAAGGAACGTATCTAGATGCATAGTGAGCACTTTGAACCCCCAGGTGCTTCACAAATTGATCTGTAAAAATGAAAAAGTACTTGTTTTACGCAAAAAAAATTTTTTTCTATTAATTTGTGAAGCACCTGGGGGTCAATATTCTCACTATCCATCTAGATAAGTTCCCTGGGGGTCTAGTTTCCAAAATGGGGTCACTTGTGGGGGAGCTCCAATGTTTAGGCACACAGGGGCTCTCCATATGCGACATGGTGTCCGCTAACAATTGGAATTGTTAGCGGACACCATGTTGCGTATGGAGAGCGTCTGTGTGACTAAACATTAGAGCTCCCCCACAAGTGACCCCATTTTGTAAACTAGACCCCCCAAGGAATGTATCTAGATGCATAGTGTGCACTTTGAACCTCCAGGTGCTTCACAAATTGATCTGTAATAATGAAAAAATAATTTTTTTGTGGAAAAAAAAAGTACTTTTTTATTTTTATGGATCAATTTGTGAAGCACTTGGGGGTTCAAAGTGCTCACTATGCATCTTGATACGTTCCTTGGGGGGTCTAGTTTCCAAAATGGGGTCACTTGTGGGGGAGCTCCAATGTGTAGGCACACAGGGGCTCTCCATACGCAACCTGGTGTTTGCCAACAATTGGAATTGATAGCGGACACCAGGTCGCGTATGGAGAGCCCCTGTGTGCCTAAACATTGGAGCTCCCCCACAAGTGACCCCATTTTGGAAACTAGACCCCCCAAGGAACGTATCTAGATGCACAGTGAGCACTTTGAACCACCATGTGCTTCACAAATTGAGACGTATAAATGAATAAAGAAACTTTTTGTGAAAAAACATACTAGTCTAGTAGTTGCAATTCGCAGCATAGGGGACCCATGGGGCTCTGCCATATTTTTGGTCCAGCCAGGTACAACTTGGCAGCTACGGACTGCCACCAGCCCCCAGCTGCCTCGTCATACCTGGCTGGAACCAAAAATACAGCAAAGCCTATTTTTTTTTTATTTCTAGAATTATTTCTAGAAAAAAAATGACATAGGGCTCCGCCATATTTTTGGTCCAGCCAGATACAACTTGGCAGCTACGGACTGCCACCAGCCCCCAGCTGCCTCGTCATACCTGGCTGAAACCAAAAATACAGCAAAGCCTATTTTTTTTTTATTTCTAGAATTATTTCTAGAAAAAAAATGACATAGGGCTCCGCCATATTTTTGGTCCAGCCAGATACAACTTGGCAGCTACGGACTGCCACCAGCCCCCAGCTGCCTCGTCATACCTGGCTGGAACCAAAAATACAGCAAAGCCTATTTTTTTTTTATTTCTAGAATTATTTCTAGAAAAAAAATGACATAGGGCTCCGCCATATTTTTGGTCCAGCCAGATACAACTTGGCAGCTACGGACTGCCACCAGCCCCCAGCTGCCTCGTCATACCTGGCTGGAACCAAAAATACAGTGAAGCCAATTTTTTTTTAATTTCTAGAACTAATTCTAGAAAAAAAAATTACGTGGGGCTCCGCCATATTTTTGGTCCAGCCAGGTACAACTAGGCAGCTGGGGGATGGAATCCTCAGCATAGAGAGGCCCAAGCGTTCTGGGCCCCCCATGCTGCGAATTGCAGCCCGCAGCCGCCCCAGAAAATGGCGCATTCATTGAAGCGCCATTTTCTGGCGCTGTACCCACGCTCTTCCAGTTGCCCTGGTGCCGGTGGCTAACTGGGTAATAAAGGGGTTAATGCCAGCTTTTTATTGGCAGTTGGCACTAAGCCCGAGATTCATAATATAGGGCCAATGTTAGACCCGCCATTAGGAATCTCTAGTACGGTAAATAGTCAATAAATACACACAAAGAAAAATCTTTTTATTTGAAAAAAAAACAGACACAATTCGGACTCCATCTTTATTATAAAAAGATTCGACGTAGTCCACAACGAAGGTCCCACGACGCTCGATCGCTCCGACGTAGTCCATAACGAAGGTCCCACGACATTTGATTGTCTCCGACGTAGTCCACAACGAAGGTCCCACGACGCTCGATCACCTTTGCTTTCAGATCGCTACTCTGGAGCCCGATCCGCCATGGTGATCGAGCTGCAGAAAGTGATCTGACACCCCGGGCGCAGTGACCCACTATATGCATCACTGCGCCTGTGCTGCCAGATCGCTTTCCGCAGCTCGATCCCCATGCATGGGGATCGAGCTGCGGAAAGCGATCTGGCAGCACAGGCGCATTGACCCACTATGTGCATCACTGCGTCCGGGCTGTCAGATTGCTTTCTGCAACTCGATGCCCATGCAGGGAGATCGGGCTGCAGAGCAGCGATCTAAGAGCCTGGGAGCAGTGACCCACTATATGCATCACTGCGCCTGTGCTGCCAGATCGCTTTCCGCAGCTCGATCCCCATGCATGGGGATCGAGCTGCGGAAAGCGATCTGGCAGCACAGGCGCATTGACCCACTATGTGCATCACTGCGTCCGGGCTGTCAGATTGCTTTCTGCAGCTCGATGCCCATGCAGGGAGATCGGGCTGCAGAGCAGCGATCTAAGAGCCTGGGAGCAGTGACCCACTATATGCATCACTGCGCCTGTGCTGCCAGATCGCTTTCCGCAGCTCGATCCCCATGCATGGGGATCGAGCTGCGGAAAGCGATCTGGCAGCACAGGCGCATTGACCCACTATGTGCATCACTGCGTCCGGGCTGTCAGATTGCTTTCTGCAGCTCGATGCCCATGCAGGGAGATCGGGCTGCAGAGCAGCGATCTAAGAGCCTGGGCGCAGTGACCCACTATATGCATCACTGCACCTGTGCTGCCAGATCACTTTCCGCAGCTCGATCCCCATGCATGGGGATCGAGCTGCGGAAAGCGATCTGGCAGCACAGGCGCATTGACCCACTATGTCCATCACTGCGTCCGGGCTGTCAGATTGCTTTCTGCAGCTCGATGCCCATGCAGGGAGATCGGGCTGCAGAGCAGCGATCTAAGAGCCTGGGCGCAGTGACCCACTATATGCATCACTGCGCCTGTGCTGCCAGATCACTTTCCGCAGCTCGATCCCCATGCATGGGGATCGAGCTGCGGAAAGCGATCTGGCAGCACAGGCGTATTGACCCACTATGTGCATCACTGCGCCCGGGCTGTTAGATAGCTTTCTGCAGCTCGATCCCTATGCATAGGGATCGAGCTGCGGAAAGCGATCTGGCAGCCCAGGTGCAGTGATGCACATAGTGGGTCACTGCGCCCGGGGTGTCAGATCACTTTCTGCAGCTAGATCCTCAGGATCCAGCTGTAGAAAGTGATCTGACAGATCCAGCACAGTGATCCACAGTGACCATTATGTGATCACTGTCGATCACTGTGCTGGATCTGTCAGATCACTTCCTGCAGCTAGATCCTCAGGATCCAGCTGTAGAAGTGATCTGGCAGCTCCAGCACAGTGATCGACAGTGATCACATAATGGTCACTGTGGATCACTGTGCTGGATCTGTCAGATCACTTCCTGCAGCTAGATCCTCAGGATCCAGCTGTAGAAGTGATCTGGCAGCTCCAGCACAGTGATCGACAGTGATCACATAATGGTCACTGTGGATCACTGTGCTGGATCTGTCAGATCAGTTCCTGCAGCTAGATCCTCAGGATCCAGCTGTAGAAGTGATCTGGCAGCTCCAGCACAGTGATCGACAGTGATCACATAATGGTCACTGTGGATCACTGTGCTGGATCTGTCAGATCACTTCCTGCAGCTAGATCCTCAGGATCCAGCTGTAGAAGTGATCTGGCAGCTCCAGCACAGAGCTCAGATCGGAGGCGGCGATACTCACAGCAGAAGAGGAGGAGGAGCGGGACGCAGCGCTGACAGCCGTGCCGCCGGAGAGGTGAGTGGGAGAAGCCGATCGCCGCTCCGGTGATCGGGGGGCAGGATGGGGCAGTGGGGGGGCTGGCAGTAGATGTGGCAGGGGGCACTTAGGACTAGGAGGAAACGGGGGCAGTCAGGAGGAGGCGGGCGGCAGGAAGAGGAAGCGGGAGGCAGGGACAGGAAGCGGGCGGCAGGGACAGGAAGGGGGGGGGTAGAAAGATGAAGGGGGGCAGGAAAGAGAGGTGGGGGACAGGGGGGCAGTTAGAGGATGACAGGGAGCAGATCAGAGGGTAGGGATAGCAGCGGCAGGCAGGGAAACATTACAGGCGCGGTGATTTTCACTTTCACTTTTGAGCGCCAATCACCGCGCCTGTAGCCAGGGGGGTAGGGGTGGGGGCAAATCGACCCCCCCTGGGGTGTAGTACAACTCGCCATGTACCTGCAGGCCGAGTGACAGGTCAGTGAGACCCTCACTCGACCTGCAGGAGCCAGTTCATTCCATGGCCCAGGGGGTGGGCCAAGGGTCGGGAATGAACTGGTTTTCATGGCCCAAACGGTGGGCCAAGGGTCGGGAAGGGGTTAAGATCCACTTACAGAAGATCTTTATTCAACTGTTGACCAATGGCATCCCAGAGATCAGACACAATCACAGAGGTGGTGCAAGCCATGGTAGAACATTTATCCCACCTTGATTGATCACAGTAGGTCGAGAAGGAACCGTTTAGAACAGAACGTAAAAAATGTTCAGTGTTGGAAATTTACTGAGCTGAAAAAGTGACAATAAGAAACTTGTTCTCCAAACGATACAAATCCACCCAAGTACATTTCCTCAAGATATTTTAAGATTATTAAAAATTGATTGAAAGGAACGAGGCACGGTGTTCTTCTCTGTTTGGTAAGATCACCTGGAGAGAGATTGGGGACTTCTCGTCATTAGTTCATCACATCATTGTTGCATTGTGCCAGAGCCTTGCGCTTTGCCGAGAGGACAATTTTCTGCCAGGGACATTTGGACCTCGTTCTGTGTCCAAAAAATGATACAACCTGTCCATCCTATGAGGCATTAATTTTTTTTTCAACTTTTCGAAAGAGTATTTATACAGATATGAAGACGAGAAGAGAATCCGAGAAGACACCAAATCATCCACGATGAAGAATCTGGTCACTTTGCTTTGCCTGATCTCCGCTCTTGTCGGCTTCGGTAAGACCAATGAAGTCACTTCACAGTGTATATATATATATATACTACACTGAGAGGTGTCTACAACTTTTTTGCATTGTTCCTCCAAAGTAGTCAGCAGGTCAAAGCTTTTTAAAGGACCTTTGTAGATTATCCAATTTTTGGCTAAAGGGATTATTAAGCCATAATCACATATAGAACAAATATTACCAAAATTACGTTAAATGTTCCCCCAAATATGGCAGAATCTGCTTATTATTCCCAGTCCGGTGTTGTATTGTCCCTAATGAACTGGGACAGTTTTATAAATTATGATTTGACATTGCCGCTCAGGTTGACTTGTTTTATACCATCACCGGAATGGTAGAAAGACTAAAAGAAGGTCCAAAAAAGCGATACAACCTCAAAAGATCATGGTCAATTTTAACAAATTTATTCAATATCAAACAACAAACGTTTGTTGTTTGATATTGAATAAACTTGTTAAAATTGACCATGATCTTTTGAGGTTGTATCGCTTTTTTGGACCTTCTTTTAGTCTTTCTACTATTGTATGTAATAGGTCTAGCGATCCCTATCCTATTATATGTATTGGTGGTGCCCTCCCTATATCCTTTCTTAAATCTAACCATCACCGGAATGGTGTCACTAATGTCTATACCCTACCCTTAGTAACATACTTACCAATCACCATCCCATACTGATGTCTAGTAAGTTAATGTAAGTCTATGGAAGCATTGTTCTGAGCCTCATAGACTTCCAAGAAAACAGTGGAGTGATCCGTCTAGTCACAACCGTGGTCATGTGGTCCGAAGCCACTCCGTTAATAGTGGAAAGTGGCAACCAGCAAATATGTTATAACACAAAGGGAACATTGTCTGCGCCAGAGGAGGAAGCCGGAAGACGCTGGATGAAGACGGAGGAGCGCGATGTCGGCAGCGGCGGGGACGGCGGCGACAGGACAGTGATAAGTATAATGATTTTACTTTACAGGTTTGCGGAGCAAGTGGGGGCCCTGGATACTGATGGGGGGGCCTGTATACTGATGGGGGGCCCTGGATACTGATGGGGGGGCCTGTATACTGATGGGGGGGGCCCTGGATACTGATGGGGGGCCCTGGATACTGATGGGGGGGCCTGTATACTGATGGGGGGCCCTGGATACTGATGGGGGGCCCTGGATACTGATGGGAGCACCTGTATACTGATGGGGGGCCCTGTATACTGATGGGGGCGCCTGTATACTAATGGGGGTGGAGGGCGGGCTGCTGCTGTATATACCTCTGGGGCTGCTGTATACTACCACTGGGGCTGCTGTATACTACCACTGGGAATGCTGTATATACCTCTGGGGCTGCTGTATATACCTCTGTGGCTTCTGTATACTACCACTAGGGCTGCTGTATATACCTCTGGGGCTGCTGTATACTACCACTGGTGCTGCTGTATATACCTCTGGGGCTGCTGTATATACCTCTGGGGCTGCTGCATACTACCACTGGGGCTGCTGTATACTACCACTGGGGCTGCTGTATACTACTACTGGGGCTGCTGTATACTACCACTGGGGATGCTGTATATACCTCTGGGGCTGCTGTATATGCCTCTGGGGCTGCTGTATATACCTCTGGGGCTGCTGTATACTACCACTGGGGCTGCTGTATATACCTCTGGGGCTGCTGTATACTACCACTGGGGCTGCTGCTGTATATACCACTGGGGAGGCTGCTGTAACACTGCTGGGGCCTGTATATACCATTGGGGAGGCTGCTGTATACCACACTGCTGGGGGCTGTATACTACCACTGGGGAGGCCTGTATACCACTGAGGGGGCCTGTATACCACACTGCTGGGGGCTGTATACCTGTGCTGGGGTCCACCCTCGGCTTATACACGAGTCAATAGGTTTTCCCAGATTTTGGGGGCAAAAGTAGGGGGGTCGGCTTATACACGGGTCAGCTTATACACGAGTATATACGGTAATCAACAAGGTAACGTAAAAAATAAGATAGAATTTTTTTTGTCTTTAGAAACATTGCAATGGAATGCAATAATATGCAGTCAAGAACTTGTATCCGTCCAATAATTTTATCATTGAAAATTTCAGCTTAAAGGGGTTATCCAGGATTTTTTATTAGGAAAAAAAAATGTTCCCGAGCACTAACAGACAGGTAGCTGCAACCTACCTGAATGTTGTGCCCGGCACCAGTCACAGCCTTACATCCCCGGCACAGATGCTCCTCCCAGGGACAGCATGGCAGTGTAAACAGAGCAGAGAGGAAGATCTGAGGCTTCTTTTCCGAGGAAATGGGGGCATAGCCGACATCACAGTGATTGAGAGCCAGCTACCCACTTTCTGGTTGCGGGAGTCCGAGCGTCATGTCGGCTATGCGCCCAACTACAGAGCATAGAAGCCGCCCCTCTATAGACGTGATGTCAGCGAAAGTGGCAAACACGACGATAGGAGCAGTCCCGCTACGTGTTGGTCGTGAACGGTGCCGGGCACAACGGGCAGGTAGGTGCCAACTACATGTCTGTTAGTGCTTAGGCACAATTTTTTTAAGGAAATTCTGGATATCCTCTTTAAGGCATGGTTGTCTGAAATTGTCAAAGTAACAGTGGGAAAAGGGTAGGGAAAGGCATGCCATGATTAAGACTGCGTAGTCGAAACATGTTGGCTTGATGCAACCCCGCTGTTTTATGGAGGTTTTGTATAGCAAATAAACAAGCATTCCGGAAATTCTCCGCTGGATCTTTCTCCTTATTCTGAAATTGTCAGTTACGATTGACGGAAAATAGCAACAAAAGCAATTCTTTTTTACAAATTTATGATTTGTTTTCCACCAATTAAATAAATAAAAAAAGTATACATGTTTTGTATCTATGAGGTTATAACTAAGAAATCAAGGTTTCAAATCGTGTAAACAGTGAGACGGCTAACTCTGGATTTTCTGTCTGCTTTTGTATGTTTGGATTCTAAATATACAAATTAAGTGAAATCTATATAGTGCTTTGGTTACCATCTGGGTCTTGTCTTTCTTCAGTGCTAATGATTCGTCCTTTCTGGCGTGTGCTGTGTCTGCCCTGTGGCTACGGATATACTCGTCGATGGGGGATGCCCTGCGAACAAGGTACGTCAGCCGTTCAGCTCCCTAATAGTGCAGCGGTGCACTCATATACCATCATCTCTTGCAATATCGGGGTCTTGTTGGCTTTGATTTTGAAAAATATGATTTTATTTTAAATTAAAACATTCAGCTTTTCACCATGATATTGTTTTAACTGTCACCATATAAAATCAATGGTTTATCACTGTTATTTTCCAGTATGTTTCGAAAAATGTATGTTCTGCGTGGGCCCACCAGGCTCATGTCGTCAGACTGTGATTAATGACTGTCCTAGTAAACGATGTATGACCGCCTCCAAATGGAGTTACAGTCGTGAGTATGAGTCGATTCTTCCGTTCAGCAAAAACACAGTATGACCCTCGCAGTTCTGGTTATATTATGTTTCTTTATTTCCTTATTAGAAGGAAAGGTGGAGAAGTTTATGAGCAAAGGTTGTGCCGATTATTGGCTGTGTGCAGTAAATCGTTCAGAAGACAATGAAGATGGGATGTTAAGATTGTACTATCATTGCTGCGATGGAGTAGTGTGCAACGCTAATGATACCTATGCATGTAAGTGTCCCAATAATATCAATTAAAGCGGAATACTTAACTGATGCACACATTCCAATTATTGTTATTTTACTGTATCGCCTTGACGCCATTCTTGGCTTGACGACCGGTCGTTTCCCAAAACAACAGCTTTCTATGAGGCTGTATATCGAGGTCGAAAGACGTGTGATCATAACACAGGCAGGGATTACACTACTAGTACTAGAAGTCCTTTTGAGAAGAAAACATTTCAACCTTTCATCTAACCGTTGCGATCGTGCTCCATTTACTAGATCTGTGTATGTTCTCAGCAATTAAGAACTTTTCTGTTTTGAGAAACCGATCAAACATAGACAAACCTAATTGGATAAGTTAAATTTGTTGGGTCTGGTATAACAATAAGTTAGATTTATGCCACATCGGAGCCACCTGAAATCAACTATTTAGGTGGGAAAGTTCCGTATTATTACAATAAATGGTTAGATCAAAGAGCGGTCTGGTGGAGGACTAGGGCAAAGGAGGGAAACGGGAGATCTCAAATATTACAAACCTTTATTGGTTTTATTCACAACACATTTCAGTAGCTGCTTGCCTTCATCAAGTGATAAAGGGCAATGCAAAGGTCTAGCCTATTTATAACAGCAGTAGACCAATGAGTGGTTCCCTAGGGAATTACATCATTACAGCCTTGGTTTACCGGCTGTCAACCTTGATACCTAAATGACTATATGCGTATTGAAATAACAAATACAAGTGATAAAGGGCAATGCAAAGGTCTAGCCTATTTATAACAGCAGTAGACCAATGAGTGGTTCCCTAGGGAATGACATCATTACAGCCTTGGTTTACCGGCTGTCAACCTTGATACCTAAATGACTATATGCGTATTGAAATAACAAATACAAGTGATAAAGGGCAATGCAAAGGTCTAGCCTATTTATAACAGCAGTAGACCAATGAGTGGTTCCCTAGGGAATGACATCATTACAGCCTTGGTTGCCGGCTGTCAACCTTGATACCTAAATGACTATATGCGTATTGAAATAACAAATACAAGTGATAAAGGGCAATGCAAAGGTCTAGCCTATTTATAACAGCAGTAGACCAATGAGTGGTTCCCTAGGGAATGACATCATTACAGCCTTGGTTTGCCAGCTGCCAACCTTGATACCTAAATGAGTATATGCGTATTGAAATAACAAACATAATTAAACCTAAAAACACAAATAAAAATATCACAAAAACTAAAAAAAATAAGTATAGATATCAAGTTTGACAGAGGGTAAACCAAGGGTGTAATGATATCATTGCACACACCCTACGGGTGTGTTTTATTTGTCCAATTACCACCTTGGATGTGTTCTGTGCTGCCATGCAAATTACTTGATGTCAACTGGATATATTTGGTCTGTGTGTGTCATTGTCGTTGTAACATTTCAAGAAGGCTAAATCTACAGCCGAAACGCATGTTACTTTGACATGTAGGACATGTGCATCAATAAAGTCGAAGAAGGGAGAAATTTAACGTGTGCGTGTATTTCTACATATAATATTGGGTGCGCCATCCCATTACTTAGCACTGTCAAGGGAATGTGCTGCCGGAATCTTTAATCCCATTGTTAAAACAGCTTTCTCAGTTACAAGCACCTCCACATAATCCTCAAGTGGAAAAGATTTTAGAATGTTTTCATACAGCGATAGTGAAGCACAAGTAATTGTCTCACAAGTCAATATTCCGACAGGTAGGGCAGTGATTGTAATAATGCATTTTATCATTTTACTTGTATTAGCTGTGCAGCTCGGCCGCTCATTGCACTCATGAATTGTGCACATTTAGTGTCAGTGTTGCAGTAGATATCTCCTATTTTTCATTAGTATGCTTTTTTCTGCTTGCACCTGCACTTAGAGGTTAGATGTCAGTCATCTATATTAGTAAGTACTAGGGCAGTGATTGTCATAATACATTTTATCATTTTACTTGTATTAGCTGTGCAGCTCGGCCGCTCATTGCACTCATGAATTGTGCACATTTAGTGTCAGTGTTGTAGCAGATATCTCCTATTTTTCATTAGTATGCTTTTTTCTGCTTGCACCTGCACTTAGAGGTTAGATGCCAGTCATCTATATTAATAAGTATGTATTCATTTTGACTGAGCTCCCTCTCCCTCCTCTCCCTTCCCCGCCCAGAGGTCGGCTTTGGTCTCCATCTTGTTGGAGTCCAGCACACACTTTTCCTTTTTGGAATTAAAAATAATGTCATATAAACCCATTCACATTGCACAATTCTGTTAGGCATAGTGTTAGGCCCCGGTGAGATGGAAGCACCTTGTTGTCGGTCACGGGGCACTCCGCAGTGGCCACTGCTGAAGCTAAGTCTTCCAATTTGCATTATATTCTAGGGCAGTGATTGTCATAATACATTTTATCATTTTACTTGTATTAGCTGTGCAGCTCGGCCGCTCATTGCACTCATGAATTGTGCACATTTAGTGTCAGTGTTGCAGCAGATATCTCCTATTTTTCATTAGTATGCTTTTTTCTGCTTGCACCTGCACTTAGAGGTTAGATGCCAGTCATCTATATTAGTAAGTAAATATTCCGACAGACTACCTGAGAGTTCCAGTAGAGGAATGGAAAGGAAAGAACCTGGAAAAAGATGTTAAGAAACTAACGAAAATGGAGATACATGCCGCAACATTAGTGGAATATCACAGGATGGATACGGGGGCTAAGGATGAACTTAAAGAGAACCTGTCACCTGGATCTAAGCCCCTACACTATCACTACCTGTCCCTGCACCTTCCTAGCTGCTCCCTATCTATCCCTCTCTGAGCTAAATCCGCCCTATAAAACTGCAGAAAAATAACTTATAACTTACAGAAGTCCCTGAGGCTGGGGACTGAGAAGGCGGCGCCAGGCTCCATTCAGCCCCTCCTCCATGTAGCAGCACACGCCCCGCTGGGTGGCATTATTCTTTCTTCATCGCCGCCTCCTCCATTTGGAATCTGTGCTTTACACCTATCATGTTGTGGTGATGCGACCTCGATGTGTCCCCTGACTGAGACACAGCATATGGGAGATTGTATCTTCTGCTCGGTAGCAGCACACACAGGGTGAGCTGTAGATCAGGGCTCCAAGCAACACATGGGGGCCCGAGGCAGCACAAAGTGGCGCCAGGCAGCAGAAAGTGGCCCTACGCAACATACAGGGGCCCCAGGCAGTGCTAGGGCCCCAGGCAGTGCTAGGGCCCCCAGGCAGTGCACAGGGCCCCAGGCATCACAAAGTGGCCCCAAGCAGCACAAAGAGGCCCCAGGCAACATACAGGGGCCCCAGGCAGTACTGGGGGACACAAGCTACACACAGGATCCCAGGCTACACACAGGGGCCCCATGCAGCATACAAGGACCCCAGGCAGTGCACGGGGCCCCAGGCAGTTCACAAGGCCCAGGCAGTTCACAAGGCCCCAGGCAGCACAAAGTGGCCCCAGGCAGCACAAAGTGGCCCCAGGCAACATACAGGGGCCCCAGGCAGTACTAGGGGCCCCAGGCTACACACAGGGTCCCAGGCTACATACAGGGGCCCCATGCAGTACAAAGGGGTCCCAGGCAGCGCATGGGGGCCAGAGGCAGCACACAGGGGCCCCAGGCAGCACAAAGTGGCCCCGGGTGGCCCACTGCCCGGGGCCCCTGTATATTGCCTGTGGTCACTTTGTGCTGCCTGGGGCCCCTGTGTGCTGCCTGGGGCCCTTGTATGCTGCATGGAGCCCTTGTGTGTAGCCTGGGATCCTGTGTGTAGCCTGGGGCCCCTGTATACTGCCTGGGGCCCTGTGCACTGCCTGGGGCCCTGTGCACTGCCTGGGGCCCTTGTATGCTGCATGGGGCCCTGTGTGTAGCCTGGGATCCTGTGTGTAGCCTGGGGCCCCTGGTGCTGCATGGGGCCCCTGTATGTTGCCTGGGGCCACTTTGTGCTGCCTGGGGCCCTGTGCACTGCCTGGGGCCCTTGTATGCTGGCTGGGGCCCCTGTGTGTAGCCTTGGATCCT
>JARQOC010000002.1:629128279-629396754 GCA_033576535.1 Allobates femoralis | reverse complement strand
AGCAAGGCAGCAACATTCTTACCATGTTCAGTGTCAAGCTAGGTAGCAGTGTTCTTCTGTCCATGTTCAGTGCAGTGCTTACAAGCTAGGCAGCAGTATTCTCACAATGTTCAGTGCAATGCTTATAAATTAGGCAGCAGCATTTTGACCATGTTCAGTGCTGTGCTTACAAGCTTGGCAGCAGTAATGGCCTGTTTCCTAGGAAACGAACTGTAAACAAGTAAAAAGTGTTAATAGCTCATGAATGGCTGCAAATTTTAATAAACAGTAAATTGAAAAAATGACTGTTTTTACAAGCAGTCTACATGACAATATTAATCTATGAACATAGGAGTAAACCATTAATAAGCAATTTTTGATGTAGTTTTTTTTTTACAGAGATGTGGTAACAGGAGTAATTTGCATGTTACCAAATAATTGTCAAAAGACATGAGAAAAATATTGTCAATATTATTCTAATAGTAGTCTTTACTGTCATTTTTGCACACACATCTTTCACTTTTATTACCTTTCTTATTGTATACAGGTAATACAGACGGGAACAAGGTTTCACAGATTCTAACGTCAATGACAAGCTTGACCTACAAAAGAAAAGTATATACATTCTGTTTCTGTGGCTGGTAAGAACTACAGGGGCCATCACTTATTAGACAAGGCTTGTGCCCAAGGACAGGATGATGAGAAATTCAAAGCTTTCTGTGTTTGGCAACTACAAAACAAGTACAAAGGTTTAATCACTGTAGTGAGGGCTCCCTCTTATGGTAAAATGTAATATACAATGCGTAAGGTTCTATTAAAAAGTTATTTTTCATTTTTATGTTTTATCAGCCATAATTGCTTACTTCTCTTTTATATATTAAATGGTGTTTGACATTTTGTGAACCCTTCAGAATTTTCCACATTTCTGCAAAACATTTGACCTAAAACGTCCATAACATGTTTACAGACGTCCTAAAATAGATGCAGACAACCAAATCAAAGGAATGATTAAAAAATATATTAAACTTTGTTATTTTTTTAATGAGGAAAATGATCCAATTTCATGTTTGTGAGTGGCAAATGTATACGAACCTTGGGAATTAGCAGATAATTTGAAGGTGAATTTAGAGTCTTGTGATTTTAATTAATGGTTGACAATTATGTATGGGTTGGGGAAACCTGTATTTTGTTTCACGGCTCTATCAATGTATAATATATACAACATGTTTTTGTGGAAGTGCCACAGATAAAGAAGATTCCTGATGATCTCAGAAGAAGAGTTGTTGATGCTCATCAGGCTGGAAAAGGACTGAAACATATCTAAAGAGATTTAACGCCACCAAGATGTGTGTGCAAATGGAGGAGAATAAAGATTATTACACTCTCTAGGTAGTGGTTGACCAATAAAGATAATATCAAGAGCAATGCATATAATAGTCTGTAAGGTCATAAAAGAACTCAAGGTAACTTCTAAGCAACTAAAGGTTTTCTCCAATAGCTGATGTTAATGTTCATGAGTTCATCTTCAGTAAGAAACCCAACAACAATGGTGCATATGGCAGGAATGTAAAGAGAAAGCCACTGCTCTCCAACCATAACATTGTTGGCCTTGTACAGTTTGCTAAAGATCACCTGGACAAGCCAAGAGTAGGGATGAGTGGACCCATGGATGTTCAGGTTCGCAGGGTTTGACTGGACTTTAATAAACAGTTTGGTTCGAGACCCGGACTTGACCCCAGACCCCAAACTCCATACAAGTCAGTGTGGACCTGAATTTCTGTGCTGACAAATGGCTGTAAAATGGTCATAGAAAGGCCTAGCAGGCTGCAAAAGGAATATAGAGGCAATTGCCCTGCAAACAAATATGAATAGGGAAAAAATTAGCAAAGAGATTGACGTGGACTCCCGCATATTTTTGATGACCAGTGCAGGTAAAACAGACAGCTGCGGGCTGGAACCCTTAGCTCTCTGCTTTACTTTGGCTGGTTATCTAAAATAGAGGGGATCCCATGCTGTTTATTTTAGTTATTTAGATAAATAATTATAAAAAAAACAGTGCTAGGCTCCGCCCTATTTTTGATAACTAGCTAAGGTAAAACAGACAACTGAGGGCTGGTATTATCAGGATGGGAAGGTCCATGGATATTTGGCCCCTCCCACTATAAATATACCAGCCTGCAACCACCCCAATTCTGGCCCTTTACCAGGCTCTTCACTGTTACCCTGGTGTGGTGCAAGGTTTATTATGAACAGTTAATGGCCACAGATGTCAACGTGTTTCGGCTTTAACCAAAGCCTTGATCACGACAATTGGCAGGTGTGGGTCATGGAATGTTCTAAGATAAGATTGGAAAGAGGCGTCTTTCCTTGGTGGCGAACGCTCGATTAAGGTGGTTTGCTTTATTTCAATAATTCCCAAATGGGGATAGGCGTTTTTCAGCACGGTCCTTCTTTCAGTGATAGGTCCGCCCCCGTCAGAGTCCTGGTAGGAATGAGCCCAGGACCAGGACTCTGACGGGGGCGGACCTATCACTGAAAGAAGGACCGTGCTGAAAAACGCCTATCCCCATTTGGAATTATTGAAATAAAGCAAACCACCTTAATCGAGCGTTCGCCACCAAGGAAAGACGCCTCTTTCCAATCTTATCCTAGAACATTCCATGACCCACACCTGCCAATTGTCGTGATCAAGGCTTTGGTTAAAGCCGAAACGCGTTGACATCTGTGGCCATTAACTGTTCATAATAAACCTTGCATCACAAACATCTAAAGGAGTGTGCAACTTTGTATCCATATTTGTATTTACTGGGATTGAAGAAATCCTGTTAGTTGGCACCTCCACTCACCACCTACGCGGTGTGCACACCATTATACCCTATTGACCCTGGTGTGGTGGCAGTCGGGTAATAGGTTAATGTGGTTGATATTAGCTATGAATTGTCAACTGGCACCAAGCCCTGGTGTTAGTAATAGTTAGGCATTATCAGACACCTCCATTACTAAACCGGCAAGTATAGAGGTAAAAGAGACACAGACACACACACACACATGGGGAAAGAAAGTTTACTTCAATAAAGACTCCCCCACAGGCCCTTGTTCACTAATTTATTACTTCAAAATAAATCCTGGCAGTTCTGAGGTAATCCAAGAGCAATGTCCCATTGATTCCTAGGGAGCTTTGTTCTGATGAGAACTTTCTCAAAACAATGCTCCATTGGTCACTGCAGTGGTCTCTGGAACTTCATTTGGAGAACTTGCTCCATAGGAGCTGGTAGACGACATGGGACAAAACTGTTTGGTTTATGTCGAAACTTCCAGGATTTATTTTCAAGAAAAAAAATTGGTAAACGAGGGCGTGTGGGGAGTCTTTATTCAAATGCACTCTTTTTCTATGTGTGTCTCTCTCTCTCTGTGTATTTTAACTTAAATATAACTCTATATTTGCTGGATTTGTAATGAAACGTGTCTGATAGATGCCCCTCCATTACTAACACCAGGACTTGATGCCAGCTGTCAATTCACAGCTGACATCAACCCCATACACCATTGTTCCAATTAACACCAGGGCAATCAGAAAGACATGGGGCAAAGTGCCAGAATTGAAACATCTAATGTAATGCACCACTTTTGAGGCACCTGTGGGCTGGTATATTTAGGCTGGTAAGGGTCAAATAACCATGAACCATGACCACAGACTGGCAGTGACTTATGGAATCTTGTTCTGAAAACTTTCTCAGGACGAAGCTCCATTGGAATCGATTGACATCATGGGACATTACTCTTTTGCATTAGGTCAGAACTTCCAGGATTTATTTTAAAATAATTAATTGGAGAATGAGGGGGTGCAGGAGAGTCTTTATTCAAATAAACTTTTATCTTCCATGTATTTGTGTCTTTTTTAACTCTATACTTACCATGTTAGTAATGGGTGGTATCTTAATTATGCCTATCTATTACTAACACCACGGCTTGATGCCAGCTGTCAATTCACAGCTAACATTAACCCAATTAATAAGAGGTGAGCCAGATTTGTTTCATCTAATGTATGTGCCAATCCTGGGGTGGCTGCAGGCTGGTATATTTAGTCTGGGAAGGGCCAAATAACCATGAGCCTTCCCTGTTTAATAATTCCAGCCCACAGCTATCTGTTTTACCTTGGCTTGCTATCAAAAACAGGGTGGAGCCTACACCATTTTAAAAAAATATATTTAAATACATTTTAAAAAAATGGCATAGTCTCAGCCCTTAGCTGTTTGTTGTACCTGTGCTGGTTATCAGAAATAAGCCCACACCATTTTTTTAAATCTTTATTGTTCACAGCAGTGTACAGTCATTTTCCCCATGAAATAAAGCTTGTAGTTTGACTGCACTGCAGCCTTCCGAAAAGATTTATTAACATACAAACAATAAACGAACATTGAACTCAGACAAAGACTTTTTTTTTTAATTCGTATTTGAGTTCAAGCCCCGGACACCCAGTGTTCAATACAAACCCTGAACTTTACAGTTCGGTATGAATCCCCAACTTTACAGTTCGGGATCGCTTATCCCTAGCCACGAGTCCATTAGAATAATCTCTAGTGCATGGATGAGACAAAAATGTATTTTTTTTGTTTAAATTACAAGTGTTATGTTTGGAGAAAGAAAAACAATGCATTAAGACATAAAAACCTCAAACCGTTTGTGAAAACAGTGGTGAGTTATCATGGTTTGGACCTGTTTTGCCTTACCTGGACCAGGTAAAGCCAGCTTAGCATCTAAATTATCCAAGCAAGTTCTAAAGACAACTTACAGGACATCTGTATATGATCTGAATCTTAAAAGAACATGGGTCATGCAGCAAGACTACAACCCAAAGTACAAAAGTTGTTCTAAAAAGAATGGTTATAGAATAAAATTAAGGTTTTTGAATAGCCAACTCAAAGTCTTGAATTTAATCCTATACAAATGTTGTGGAAACAGAGGTGAAGCTATATTGTAGGAATGAATGGGCACAAATTCCTCCAAGCCAATGTGCAGGCCCAATCAACAATTAGGGTATGTGCCCACAGGAAGGTTTAACGTCGGTTTAGCAGCGAAAACCGCCGGCGGTTTAGCATAGGTTTTATTTAAATTTATGCAAAATCCTAAGCAGCGTTAGGACTTACAAGTAACCCTATGTAATTTAGAAACCGCTGTGCACACATAGTCGGTTTATGTGAGCGGATCTGCCAGAGGTTGAGTGGTTTCCCAGCGGTTTAGCAGCATACAGCATGTCAATTCTTCTCAGCGGTTTTTGATCGGTTCCATGAACAAAATCCTCCATAGAAAACCGCCGGAAAAACCGACTGAAAACCGCTGTGCACACGCTGAAAAAAAACGCCGGAAAACCGCCGGAAAACAGCTGGAGACTTCAGAGCTCAGAACTGATAATTTCCAGCGGTTTACTGACGGTTTGAACGCCACTAAACCTTCCTGTGGGCACATATCCTTACTGGAAATATGTAGATGCAGTTATAGGTGGACAAGTGAGTCATAGCAGATACTGAAAGCAAAGGATTTCACACTGTTTCAATTCACAAATGTGTGCTATCGGATCATTTTTCTCATGTAAAGAGGAACATTCGTCTTAGGCTGTGTTCACACGCTGCATATTTGTTTAAGGAGAAAAATACGCGTAAAAAAAAGCGCAAGAGAACAACTTCAATTGCGCTTTTTTACGCGCGTTTCTTCCAGTGCTTCTAATGGGGTCTATGGAAGAAACGAGTGTAAAAAACTGGAAAGAATTGACATGTTCCATTCTTTTTACTCGTTTTTTTTGCTCCAAAAACGCTGCGCAAAATTACGCGACGTCTGAATGGCACAAAGTGAATATCCATTCACTTTGCTGGGTAACGCAGACGCACATGCGTTTTAGGGGCAAATACGCGCGTAAAAAACCATGCCAAATACGCAGCATGTGAATGAGGCCTTGGCATGTTAAGCTGGCCACATTATGTAATTGGAGCTTCAGAGCTGAGTAAAGCATGTATTTTAATTTCTCATTAACCTATTAAGGTACCGTCACACGCGGCAATATTGCGTCCCCACAGGAGAGGAGACACTGCATCCAGGGCACAGTAACACGGGATCGTGGAAATACACTCTAAAGGTACGGTCACACGCGGCAATATTGCTAGGCAATTTCACTGGCAATTTGCTGGTTGCAGTGAAATCATGGACACATTGTTCTATTTTGTTGCTGTGTAAAAATGGAACAATATGTCCATGATTTCACTGCAACCAGCAAATTGCCAGTGAAATTGCCTAGCAATATTGTTGCGTTTGACGGTACCTTTAGAGTGTATTTCCATCATCCCGTGTTACTGTGTCCTGGATGCAGTGTCTCCTCTCCTGTGGGGACGCAGGGGAACTCAGCTGGTGAATGCAGCCACCTGTGCCCACGATCAGTGTGGCACCCTGCAGGGATTGACACAGGACCCTGTAAGGAAGGATGTATACCTTGGCACACACAGCACACAACACTTTCCACCCCAGGCCTGAAGGGGGAGCTCCACTTGCTGCCTTAAGCAAGATTCCCTATGAAGATCCAGGCCTGGGGGGAGGAGCCAGTTAGTTTGTTAGTCAGTCAGTCAGAGAGAGGGAGTCCAGGAGTGACAGTTGAGGAGTCAAGAAGAAGGAAGAGCTGGTTGCTGGGACCAAGTCAGGCCCAGAAACAGAAAAGACTGACACCGGAGCTGTGTAGTACCCTAGAAAGGGATGGAGGCAACTGGAAAGTTAGAAAATTCTAGAAAGAGGGGAACATAAATAATTGCCCTTTAGCCCACCTAGACACCGGAGTCCGAAGCTGCTATTGATCCAGTCATGGCAGAGAAAGTTCGGACAGACAGGAGGATTTAATCCCCCTGGAGCTCAGGAAACCAAGACCCCAAACCTGACCAAACATAGAACCAAGGACCCAAGGAAAGGAGTAGGGATCGCCACAGAAAGGTCCTCATTGTCAGTTGTGGAATATCATCATGAGAGAGAGGGAAAGCAGCAGGTTCAGCTTGAGGCAGAACTTTCCCAAATCACCACACATGCAAATAGAGGAGGCTTCATAACTTTCAAAGGTGGATGTCCCAAACTGCACTGGCCACCTGGTTACCCTCCTGGACCGTACCTGCTACCTGCCATCAGTAAAAAAGGTACTGAAATAGAGACTATTGTGTGTGTGTGCCTGATTCACCGCCGCCGCCTGGAGAACTTACACAGAGCCATAGACTACTACTCCCCTCATGCACCCTGCTGCCCTGAGGTAAAAGCTTCGCTTGTGGGGAGCTGTACTACCCAAAGCTGCATCACCATCACCTCAACAGGCGGCTGTAGCGCTGGTAACTACATTACCAGGTACCACAGGTGGCGTCATGTATAATAATCCCCCATCCCAAATAGTTTTCCCCTAAGCCATTGAGTATCCATGGCTTGGGACTGGGACCCCACCAGCCGTGATCCCCACTGAAGTACCAACCTGTCCCGGTATCCGAGTACCCCCTACCCTGTCAACCGACTAATTTATGGCTTAACGAACAGAATCCAACCAGCCTGGTAATACCAGGTAAAGTGTGCCTATTGATTTTATTAACTATTAAGCTGAACCGAAACGCCACTGCCACAGAAATTAAGCTGCGTCACAGAGCGGTTGAAAACGAGCGTTAAAATAAGCCCCGCCCCTTTGCTCTGCCAAGGATTGACGAAGTGCAGTGGCTGGTTCTGGAGGGGCCCGAGGACAGATGAGCTGAACTTTGTTAATCTGCGTACCTAGTGGCTGATGCCGGAGACGACCTCAAAGTTTACCTCAGAGATTGGCAGCGGTAAACTAGGGGGGCACCGCCATGAATGAAGCCGACGAAGTCTGAGTCCGCGCAGGAGGGGATGTCCAGGATGCAGCATCGGCCAATCCCTCAGGCGGTGTAGGAGCTGCAGCACCCGGAGTGGTGACCCGATAATGCCAATAGCCTTGCCGTACATACCGGGAGCAAAATGGTTACCGACCTATGAAGGTAAACCCAGTACCTTAGCAGCCTTCAAACATAAAATATGTGCAGTGCTAGACATGTATGCAATGACAGGAAATCAGCGAGCCACGATTGTGCTGCGACAATTAATAGGCGCAGCGAAGCTAGAGGTCGAGTCTTGGAGAAATGCTGACAGAAACTCAGTAGAAAATGTGTTTGCAAAGCTCAAAGCTGCTTTTGAAAAACGCACACGGGCTGAGCTAAGGATGTTATTCTACCAATGTAAACAGAGACCACAAGATACCATCAGAGACTATGCCCTGTGTTTATAAGGGGCACTCCGGTCTTTAAAACAGGTAGACCCAACAAGTGTAGAAGATGAAGATAAAATGCTTGCAGAACAGTTAATGGCTGGATTTAGGTCAGCCTTTCACTGCCAGCAGGTACATATGTGGGTCTTAGATCATCCTGATGTAGACTTTTATATTCTAAAAGACCGTGCTATAACTGTATTACAAGACCCATTGTCTGCAGAACTTGCAACTTCATCCTGGCAAGTTGATTCCTCTCCCACAGACTTTGAGCCTAATTCTAAAGACCCTGCAAAGATTGTAAGGCAAGCTGGGGCACTAAACTCTGATGATGACTTATGTAACCAAGTGCTGTAGCTAACCAAAAACCTGGACTATGTGCTGACACTCTTGCAAGACCAGCCAGAGTCACAGCCACCAAGCAAGATCTAGCTAGCTGATTGCCCTGCGGATGTCCCGTGGATGAAGAAGAAGCCCATGTCGCCCGTGGAGGGGACCAACAAGTCGCCCATTCAGGGGACCAACGCACCATTCTGACGCAGAGCCATCGACTACACGGATTCTTCAGGACAACCCGTCTGTCTTCGCGGTAATAAACCAGGCCACTTCACAAGTCCATGTCCTTTAAACCAGCGATCCCTGAGGCAGGGGGCCAAGTCTCAGGAGTAAGACGCTTGGCCCCATATGACTGGCGTAGTTGGTATGTGGGAGGTCGTCCGTACCTCAACATTACGCTAGAAGGAATCCCCACTTCAGCCCTTCTGGACACCGGGTCACAGCTTACCACCATCCCACATATCCTTTATAAACAATTTTGGTCTGATGCCGATCTTAAACCTCCAGACTGTAGCTTCATTATTCTTGCAGCTAATGGACAACCACTGAACCAGGTGGGGTTTAGAGAGGTTACAATAAGGCTGGGGAGGGTAGAGTTAAAAGTCCAAGGGTTATGTGTGGCAGAAGATGACCCTAATAATAAATGCTCCTACATGGTAATTGGTAAAAATGTGATTGAAAACTGCCTTGGAGAAGTGTTGTTTTTACTCTGATGGTACCTTTACACGCGGCAACATTTCTAGGGTGTCAACAGGTAACTTACTGGCTGCAGTGAAATCATGGAGAGAGTATTCCATTTGTATACAGCAACAAGATAGAACCTTGTCTCCATGATTTCACTGCAGCCAGTAAGTTACCTGTTGACACCCTAGAAATGTTGCTGCGTGTAAAGGTACCATGAGAGATTGCTGTGACTGCTGATATTGGACAGAAGAGGGTTCTCCAGAGAGAAATCTGGGCCCTTATGCACAAGCAACAGGTAAATCTGTCTGGTGGACAGATTGGTAGTGTACGGGTAACAGACCTGTACCCTATTGTGTTACCACAAAAGAGTGAAATGATGATATGGTGTCGAGCAGCTATAGGTCTCAGAGGAAAGGGGTACCAGGCAGTTGTAGAGCCGGTATATTCAGAACACAGACCTACACTACTGACAGCCAGAGGGGTGGTAGATGTACGCAGGGAAAGAGTACCAATCCGTGTATTAAACTGTGGGGAAGAAGAAGTAAAACTACCCAGGTATGCTACTGTAGCAAAGCTGTACACTGTCTGTGACAGTCATATACAGGCAGTAGAGCCCTTGCCCCCATCAAACTGGGTGGAGGCAACAACTCTAAGGGGCCCGTTACATTGTGCCACCTCGCCACCGATGTCGCCGGGGAATTACGGGTGCGCGCATCCCCGTCGACATCGCCAATGAGATGTCACACGTGGCAACTCGCCGGCGTACTCGTCGGCAAGTAGCTTCGGGGATCGCTAGCTGGATTGCCCAGGAACCCCGCGACTGGTAACCCGCAATGTTAAACATTGTGGGTCGCCGCGTTACACAGGGCGATCATGCCTAATCGCCCTGTTCAGATCGCCAGGTTTCACAACACTGCAGTGAAACCCGGCGATCATTCTGAGGCTATATTTCGCCTCATTATCGCCGCGTCACACTAGGCGACGCACCGGCGATAAGCCACGCCCCTGCATCACTGCCAAAATTGCTGGCGATGTCACCTAGTGTGACGGTACCCTAAAGGTACCTTTACACGCCGCAATCTTGCCAGGTGATCTTAAAGGTGATACGTTGCGCCAAAACAATCGCCGTGAAATCGCCCCACGGTTGCGGCGTGTGGTTGGGGAATTTTGCGGCGATAAATCGCCTCTCGCCTGTCTCCTGATTACTGAGCACTGCTCTGAAATCAGAGGCAATCATGAAGGCGAGATTTCTGTGTTTTGGCAAGTGATAGGGCGATAGTGATGGAATCTGCGTCACCTATTGATTTCCAATAGGCGTGCCACAGCGTGCTGGAGTCCACGCCCCGTCTGCGATGATTGGTGGTGGGTAGTGTGTTCCCATTGGATGTCAGTTGACAAGGCGCCATATTTGAAGAGCTGTCCGTTCAGCACCACACATATCTTCACCTACACAACAGTACGCAAACACAGTTCATGAATTGGCGGCATAGATGCGCGCAAGCTATGTCATCCGCCCTGCTTCAGAAACTAGGGGTAGAGAGGACCCGCAAGATCCAAAAAAAACTTGCGGATCTGAAGCACAAGTCCCCAGGGCGGATTGTGGATATTCGTGCCCGGATTGCCAGTCTGCGTGGTGAGTATGTGGCAATGCCAAACACACACATGCCAATCATCCTACTCCAAACACTACACAACCATAATGTGGTATTGTGCCATGGCACATAGCGTGCCCTAAGCCACCATGTGGATGTGCCACCAATGTGCATCTGCATGTTGGTCACAATGCAACATGAAGGTGTGGAATACACTCTTTTGTCAACCAAATGGTGACGTATATAATGGACCTTGACATGTGTCTTGGCAAAAATAGTTGTTACATGACAGCAAAGGTGACAACAACTTATTAATGCGAATTGGAAGACCCACATGACACCTCACAGCACATATGTGTTGTACTGTGACACATACCATTTTGCAACACATTGATCACAATACGGAAAACTCAATACAAGCTGACTGCTATGTGTTTGCCCCCATGGTGCCACCACCTGATGCTTACTGGCTGCTCTTGTGTTAATTTTAAAAAAACATCCCATGTTAAACCAAGTCTGTTGGACTTCCAAAATATGATGGCACTGGTGTTGTTCTCATGTCCTAACACACTGTGTAAAAACAAAAGGGGTGGGGGACAAGAGGCGCAATAGTGCCTATCACTAGCGACACTAAAGTGTAAAGGTGGTGCTATGGATCCACTCACCTGGTTCAGTTGTGTGACCCACAACTGGTTTGAAGGCATCAACAAATAAGCTGCTGCAGGACCTCCACCAACCAACCACGTCCGGAGAAAAGTTGGGATTGAAGGGGTGTCATCCCTGAGGAAGGTGCCAGGTTGTGCACCGAAACGTGTTGGAATAAAGGAAAGAAACTGCTTTTGAAATCCTGCCTTCCATGTGAGTGTTTCTTTGGGTATAGCAGCGCGAACCGTGATACACCTCTTCAATCCCAACTTTTCTCTGGACATGTCCTAACACAGACTGGACCCTCACCATAGGGTTGCGGCCATCCCTAACCTTTCACTGTGCCCTTCACGCCGTCATGACATTCATACACACACACTAGGTGTTTTCCCTATGTTGTGTTCCTTTCCTTAAATCGCTCTGTTGTCATGTTTGATATTACAGATGAGGAGGGCTCCGCGTCTGAGGAGGGTCCACAGTCCCCGAGGCCACCCGGGACACCTCTACCCCCTTCCCCAGAGGGCCCAGCTAGTCCCCCCACACCAGGGACACCAGCAGCATCGGCCCCGGAGGGCCCAGCCAGTCCCCCCACTCCAGGGACACCAGCAGCAGCGGCCCCGGAGGGCCCAGCCAGTCCCCCCACACCAGGGACCCGAGCCACAGCGGCCCCGGAGGGTCCAGCCAGTCCCTCCACACCAGGGCCACAGGCCTTGGCTGCAGCCAGCCCTGGACCCCTGGGACCACCAAGCTCCGGTGGTAAGTTTCTGCTAAGGCCTACAAGCTTTATAATGTACTTATTGGTGTGTGGGCCAGACAGCAGTATGTGAGTCCTGATGTGTTTGTCCTTTTTTTTGGCTCAAGGAGAAAGAGCTCGTGCTGCAGGCTGGGCTGTCAACCCATCCCCATCTCCTACAGATGGCACCCAGGATTGTGATGTGCTGCATACGTATAATCCATAACAATGCCCTCAAACACCCACACACACCTACACGGATAACTGAATAATGTCCTTCTTTCCCATACAGGTGTACCAACTATTGAGGCGCTGCTGCAGGCTCACCAGGAGGCACAGCAGCATCTGGAGAGGGCACACCAAGAAGGGCAGCAACACCTTGCCCGCTTGGGTGCCATTGTGGAGCCCCGCTAATGCAGGCGTCACAGAGGGGTACTGCACCCGTAAAAGAGGTGCAGATGCTCTAGCTCCAAGTGGACCCTAGGATGGTGGGTGGGACCCATTCCCAGCACTCCCACATTAGCTGAGCGGTGGGAGGTTACCCGGGAGGGAATAAATTCACCTCTAGAGGGAACAAGGAGGTCTTTCAGCAGAATGGCAAACTAGGAGCAAGAATAGTCTCCCTCTTTTTGGGCGAGAGGGGGAGAGGGTCTGGAACAGTCGGAGAAGGAGGAAGATAGAAAGAGTGTGGAACGAGGTGGAAGGTCACACCAGATCGGTTACAAGCCGGACCTAAGGAAAGAAGAAGGGACCTTGAGGAGGTCCTGAAAGGGGGCGCCCAACGGGAAAGTCTGGGCCCTAGAGAGAAAGGGAGATCCTCAGCGTGGAGCGTCAATACTCCAGGTGATACTCCAGTCCAACCAAGGGAACGCCGGGCCCTAGGAACCGGCCAGAGTTTAGCCTGCAGTCGGCAACTGGCTGCTGTGGCTTGTTCATCAGCCGCAGCTCCCTGCCAGCGGAGAGGTCTGCCTACTTCCTCACCAACGAGGGAGGGGACTCCCGGTATTAACTACAAGGAGCTACTGGGTATAGATCGATCTAAAGCGGGGAAAAACGGACATGGGTTAGTTAACGAAGGTACACCAAGGGTTCCACCATAACACCTGGGATCCACTTGCAGCCGCCCGTTAAGCTACCTGGCTTTGCAACATCTCAAGTGCTGAACTGTTAACTGTAACCGTTGCTGCTACAACCAACAGTAAAGTACGCGGGACAAAAGTGACTTTGCCTCTGCCTGTGTTTCCTTTTGCATGAACTTGTTCCCCATACAGGAACGCTGCCCCAGAGGTCCAGCCCTACCTGTAGAGGACTTTGCAATACTAGCCGCATTACCATCTACCTCCTGCGGACTGTGGCGGCGCTGGTGGCTCATCACCAGAAACTACAGGTGGAGTCATGACAACTGTAAATATAATCCCCTGTAAATAATTCCCCTTTTTCAAGGAAGTCCCCCAGGACACGGGATCAGGCGTGGCCCACCACTCCCCTGACACAGGAGCGTTAACCCCTTAGAGCCTGATACCCGAGTACCCCAAAGCCTGGGGCTCGACATGTCTTTTCTGGCGGTCATGAACAGGATATCGTGCCCGGTTTTACCGGGTACTGTGTGCCTTGGACTTGTGCTTAAAACAAACTTTTTCCGCCATTGCTTGGTGCCAAAAATGGGTTCCCGCCATTACTGCAGGAGGACCCAAGATGGCGCCGTAGCCATGTACTAAACGCCATGTGCAGGCCCGGGGGTGTGCCTCAGCCTCTAGAAGAAGGAGGGCCAAGACGGAGGCGCCAAAAAGTGTGGCCGCCCAGATTGCCATGAATCAATCAGGGGGGCGGCCCACAGGAAGTTTCCCGGGAATGGCCGCCCATAAAGAGACAAACCGGAAGAAAAGGACAGAACGACCAAGGCTCCTTCGTACCCAGCAGCATGGCTGCACCCCGTTGGAGAGAAGTACTGCGTGAGCTTGAGGAGCAAACCTGAGCCGCGCAAGGCAATTCGGCAGCGGCGTCCCTCTTAACTCTAGAGGGGGATGCTGACTACTGGAGGGACGCGTTTGGATGACTCCGCCAGGACATGGAAGAAGCCCTGACGTGGTTGTGCCGAAGGTGGAGCACGCAGCGGACCTATGAACTGTCGTCTATGAGAGCAGGCCGCGAAAGGCAGCAGTAGCAGAGTGAGCAGTTGTGGAGTACTGTGCCTCCTTACCACCCGTACCACCACCCGTCCAGACCCGGGACACAGGAGTTCAGACCAAATCCCCGACAACACCACCATCCTGTTCCGGCAGCTGCCTCCGGCTGGAGGCAGTGCAGACGTCCCCTACTGCACCAAACGTCATCGTCGAGGAGGAGTATGACGAGACAGACTATGAGGAACCGGAGGGGGTAGAGAGAGCCTCGGGAGGGAGCACCCCAGAAGCTGCGTAGTGGACCGCGTGGCAGCAGCGAGGAGCCCCCGCCATAGTGAGCTCAGCGGAGACGAGAGTGAACTCCAGAATCCCAACTGGCAACTCACCACCCCCACAGTACCAGTCACCCCAGCAGTCTCAATCAGCCATAATAGAGAGAAACCAGGAGGCTAGAAAAAGACGCCGAGAGGAGTGGTTCCAGCGAGAGCAGGCAACAACGGCACATGGTAATATTGCAGCCTCAGCTTCCAGTAGAACTACGCCGCCAAGGAACCAAGTTACATAATGTCTTTATGCAACCGGAGAGTAACAGCTTTGCCAACAGGTGACCCGAGGACCGTAGGGTCTAATATACTAACTACTGCAATGTTTAAATGTGTAACGTTTAAAGAAAGTGCCTCCTAGCAATAGAAAGAAATCTAAATATTCTTGATTGTATATAGTTTACCCGTTGATGTAGAATATAAAGAAAATGCTTTTCACTTCCCGGTAACAGGTACAGATACTTGAGGACGAGTATATTCAATCAAAGTGGTGCCACGCAAATGCAGGCGTCACAGAGGGGTACTGCACCCGTAAAAGAGGTGCAGATGCTCCAGCAGTAAGTGGACCCTAGGATCGTGGGTGGGACCCATTTCCAGCACTCCCACATTAGTATAGGGTGGGAGGTTACCCGGGAGGGGATAAATTCACCTCTAGGGAGAACAAGGAGGTCTTTGGCTGTTGGTCTCTGACCGAGAATGGAGGAAGAGGAGAGGTTCTAGGAAAAAATAGCTAAGTGGAACGAGGCGGAAGGTCACACCAGGTCGGTAAAAAGCTGCATAGGAGGAAAGAAGAAGGGACCTTGAGGAGGTCCTGAAAGAGGGCGGACGACAAGAGAAGTACGGGCCCTAGAGAGAAAGGGAGATCCTCAGAGTGGAGCGTCCATACTCCGGGGGATACTCTAGTCCAACCAGAGGAACGCCGGCCCCAAGGAACCGGCCAAGTCCAGCTTGCACAACAACTGTATATATATAATCCCCTGTAAATATACCCCTTTTCAAAGAAGTCCCCCAGGACACGGGACCAGGCACGGCTACCACTCCCCTTGACACAGAAGCGTTAACCCCTTGGAGTCTGATACCAGAGTACCCCAAAAGCCTGGGGCTCGACACAATGTTGTGACGTGTAACGGTACCCTCAAGGCTCAGTTACACACATAGATAATTGTGCAGAGATTGTTCGCAGATCTCTGGTTGCAGTGAAATCATGGACACATTGTTACATTTTGCGGCTGTGTTCAAATGGAACAATGTGTCCATGATTTCACTGCAACCAGAGACCTGCGAACAATCTCTGCACAATTATCTGTGTGTGTGACTGGGCCTTTAGCGTCTCATACAGCCAGATCAGAATCCCACACACTGCACTGATGAGGGGCAATCACCCTGAAATGCAGCGTCTGCAATTTGGGCTTCTGATCTGGCAAAAATCCTAAAGGTACCTTCACACGCCGCAATATCGCCTGGGAGTCCTAAAGGCGATACGTCGCCCCGGAGCAATCGCCGTGAAATTGCCTCACAGTTGCTGCGTGTGATTGGGGAATTTCGCGGCAATAAATCGCCTCTCAGCCGTCGCCTGATTCCTGAGCACTGCTCTGAAATCAGCCGCAATCATGAAGGTGATATTTCCGTGTTGTGGCGTGTGATAGGACGATAGTGATGGAATCAGCATCGCCCATGATTTCCTGTAGGCATGCTACAACGTGCTGTAGTCCGCACCCCGTGTGAACTGATTGGTGTGGGCTACTGTGTTCCCATTGGCTGTTAATTGAATTGACACTGTATACAAATTGAACAATGTGTCCGTGATTTCACTGCAACCAGCAAATTGCCAGTGAAATTGCCTAGCAATATTGCGGCATGTGATGGTACCTTTAGGATTGCTAGTATCTTTATTAGGTGGCACTGGAGTTCATCTACTTCCTCACTGGAGTGACAGTTTGCATATTTCCCAGAGAAGCATAATGGCTATAAGTCTCCTCAGACTGCAGGCAGAATACTCTCCACAAGAATAATAGCTACTCCCCCAGACCTTCTCTTAGCTTCTCATACAGCCAGATCAGAGTCCCACACACTGAACTGATGAGGGTCAATCACCTCGAAGCGCAGCGTCTGCTGTTTGGGCTTCTGATCTGGTAAAAATCCTAAGTCCTATTAAAAGGCTTGTTATAGAGTCAATTATGACTTTTAGGATTGCTAACTTTATTAGGTTTGTTTACTTCCTCACTGGAGTGACAGTTTGCATATTATTTGGTTAGTATTTTGTACATCCATCTTTGACTTTCAACACTACCTGAATCCACCTGATCATGCTCTTGATCAGATTCAGGCCTGTCTTGACCAAAATATGATCCCAAGTCTCTTCTGCACGTTCCCAATGGTGGTGCATACTACTTGACTCACTTGGGTATGTATACAGTTTTTTTCTTCAACTCTACCCATAAGTGTTTGATTGTGTTGAGGACTGGGGACTGTGGGGGTCAAACCAGAACCTCTACTTTATTGTCATTGAACCATTTCTTCACCAATCTGTATGTATGCTTCACGTCATTTTCCTGCTGAAACACTGTGTAGTCTTTTTCATGCCCATAGTACTCAAGTGTATGAAGTAACCCATATTATAGGATACTCACAAGGAGCTCAGCAACACCTTTGGCAGTGAAAAAACCCCATATAATCTGGCTTTCTCAAAAGAACTTGACAGTTCCTTCAATTTCTCCATCTGTTAGCCACATTTTCCCTTGTTTTTTCCAGACCCATTTGCCATCTATTGACTTTCATCTCATCAGCCCAAATCACCTGTTTCCAATTTTCTACTGTCTACTTTTCATACTTTTTTGCAAACTTGAGCCAATAATTCTAATGACGATATTGAAGTTGAAGCTTCTTAATTTTTTTGGGCCATCAATTACAGACTTGTGATCTCACTACTATGAAGCATACGAGCCATCTCCCCTGTGTTTGTCAAACCAGATGTCACTGGACGCGGGGCTAGCTTGCTTAGCTTACGCACCTACGCTGCCAGGTCACAGAGACATGGGGCGTGCGTCCCAGGTGGTAATAGAATGTGCACCCACTGGACCATCGGGGGAACCTGGGCTTGTCTGGACTAGGGAAGGGTAGCGACCGGGGTCTGTGGCAGCTGAGCGTGTGGGCAAGATGTTAACATGCAGGACTAGATGACACTGCACAATTCAGGTATTGAGAACATAAAGATTACTAAACAACAAGGTACAGTACAAAGGTGACAGGTCATTAAGCTAGGCTCCCGATTCCACCCATCAAGCAAGGGGAACATCTCAGGTCGGCAGACATCAGGCAATGGCATGTCAAGATGATATCACGGGTTGATGCAATCCAGGGTCGTCTGGCACGGGCATATCAGGAGAACCTCTCACTCAGGACTCAGGCATAGCACTGGCACAGCAGAAGAACATCAGACACCGATCTCGAACAGACATCATCATAGGATGGACCCCATGGAACAGGCCAGACATCAAGACACAGGTGTAGCACTGAGAGCACAGGTCCAGGAACACCAACATGGAAGCTTAAAACATTGGCTGGTTAGATTCAGGACACACAGGAGAGCCGTCACCTGGAAACCAGGCGGGAGACTCCACAGGAATACGGAGGAGGAGCCCGTCCAGGAACATGAGTGGGGCCGACTCTGAAACACGGGCTGAATCACCAGGCCTCAAACTGGACATATGGACACAGGCTGGACATCTAAGACAAAGGCAGGACATCTGGACTCTGACCATTATACACGGCTCCAGGCAGGGAACGTCAGGACACTGGCAGAGCATCAGGGACACCGGCAGGACATCAGGGACACCGGCAGGACATCAGGAACACCTGTAGGACATCGTGCTAAAGGCATCAGTTAGTGATCATCAGGTTCCAAACATCAAATACGAGTTCCAGGCACCAGGCAGCAGTCATCAGGCTCTGGACATCGGACACAAGTTCCAGGCAGCAGTCATCAGGCTCCGGACATCAGACACGAGCTCCAGGCAGTAGGCAGCGGTCATCAGGCTCCGGATATCGGACATGAGCTCCAGTCACCAGGCAGCGGTCATCAGGCTTCGGGCGACATCAGGTACACCGGACATCAGACATGAGTTCCAGGTACCAGTCAGCGGTCATCAGGCCCTGGACAAAATCAGGTACACCGGCAATACATCACATACAAGGGCAAGGTCTTGATTACCAACACATAGACAAGACAGATGCAGGGACAAAGACAGAGAGACATCAGCTATCCCAGAACTGGTAGCAGGCAGAATAGGAGCTGAAGACAAGGCAGACCGAGAGCAGCTAGTTGGACCAAACACACAAGGGTAGGTTCTGCAACCTAATGAGAAGTTATGGCGACACCAAACAAGGAAGAGGAACTTTAAATAGGTGATGACCCTCAGCTATAGGCTGGGGACAGCAATTTAGGTGCACACACTGCCCCTAATAAAAGCAGGGAACGTGTGGCCGCGCGCACCATAGGCACAGATAGGAACCAGTACAACATAGCCATTGGAACTGAGGCCTAGGGCACCTGGCAGCGGCTGCAAGCCTGGACACATGTAGAAAGTCATGCACCAGCTGTAGAGGACCTCACAACCTGCGGATAGCTTCCACAGCAGCAGCCAGGGTCTGCACACTTGGATGGTCATGCAGTGGAGCAAAGACTCTACAACACATATATGGCTACGCAGCAGACCAGGGAGCTGAGCAGCATCTGTGGAGCCCACTGCGACGGGGTACTTGGTACTGGACCAGGGTACTGCTGGGGATATAACGGCGGTCTTGGTCCGGACTGTGTCCCGGGTTCCGCAATAAATGGGGGGACATTTACAGGGTAGTTGGTTGTTCTGCCACCCACGGGTTGTGGTCAGTGAGGGGACCACCGCTGCTGCAGAACATCCGGGGATGATGTTTGGCAGATGGAGATGTAATGGCTCTCTGCGGATAGAGCTTGATTCCCCGGGCAGTGGTATTAATAGTCTATAGATAGTGCTATGACTGTTATAGGATAGGGGTAGTAGTAGAGATCATGGTAGTTTGTGAGGCTACGCAGGGTTTGAGCACAAGGATCATACACAATCACGGTTTTGAAGTTTTCCAAGGCTTTGTTTGTGATGGTATTCAGTAGAGTACTGTCCACGGAGTCCGTACCAGGGCCGGGTTGTTCCCACCCTGTCCGGGTCCTCAGCTTCCCACTCCTGCGCCTTATGTGTGGCCCTGCTGCTGCTTTAGCTGAGCTGCTGGCCCTGTTTCTCCTACAGGTACCCCATTTGCTAGGCAACTTGAGTCTTTCCATGTGCTTCTGACCCCGCTGTGTTGCTTCGCTGAGGTACGGTGTAGGTATGTAACCTCCACTATCCCGGTGTTTTCTGTGCTGCATATTGCAGTTACAGATTCAGATCCGGTATCCGGCTTCTGCACTCCTCTGGGGCGAGTTATATAGTAACTCAGTTTCCCAGATATGTTCCTCTGTTTCTTGTACTCCTTTCCTCACATCCTGGCTTCAGGCCTGAAAGTAGTCAGTGGTCCCTGTCAGGAGCTCAGCACTGCTCCCATTTACAGGACCTCCTCCTATGTCTCCCTGCACTAAACCGAACTGTCAACTCTCAACTAACTACTTCCTCCTCAGACCAGAATATATAAGGGAGCTGCTTTAGCTCCCCCTTCTGGCCTAGAGGTGCTAGTGCAGTGTCAGGTGTTGTGTGGAGAGTTAACCCATGGTGTTGTTTCTGTGGCACTTAACCCCTGGGGTGCCACACATCCATACAGGTAACAGGCAACAGTATCCCAGCTGGTTGGGGGGAAGGACAATTGGGTAAGAACAGACATATTTAGCGGACATTTTTCAAGAGGATAAAACTTAACATTTATTTGTATCTTTAAAAGACTAGATTGTCTATAAAACTGCACAAGTAGTAACCACACTGTGCATATGTGTCACACTAGTGATATATATAACCCCAACTAGATTTAAACCTCTAGAGAGCAATAGAGGATATTTTATATCACTGGTGTGACACATAAGCACGGTGTGGTTACTACTTGTGTAGTTTTATGGACAATCTAGTCTTTTAAAGATGCAAATAAATGTTAAGTTTTATCCTCTTGACGAATTTTCGCTAAATATATTATTTTTGCCAGAAACTTCACTAGGATATTCAGACATCCGCGAGGAATTAAGGCTAATATCCTGCTATAATAATAAGAACACAGACATACACAGTAATGTTGGGAAAACAAAGTACAAACACACCGGCGTTACACCAGAACTGATAGACCATCTGAAGAGTCGACTTGTTGACTCCCATATTTTGCCTAGATGCCTATCTTTTCACTTTTGAATGGATGGAAAGACTTCATTTTGTATTTTTCCAACTGCCACAGCAAACACTTTGGCAATTTTATTGGCTGATAGACCACTTTTGATAAGCTGGATGATGCTGTTTCTTTGGAAATCTCCTTCATGGCTGCTCCCCAATTCAAACCAGTGACCTTGGGAATCAACCTAGTAACACACTGAACTCATGCTCAAAGTTGTATAGGTTGTTGAGATATGGAGCCTGAAAGTCAAAAGTTAAAAACATTGTTACACTTTTGCTTATCAGTTGTTAATACATTTGTGCAAATAGTTTTGTTAGTGCTATAGTGCTTTCTGCAGGAGTATCCGAAGGGTCTGCAACAAAAGGGGGAAGAAGACTGATTTTGTCAAGAGGGTCCCTTCCCTCCAGCAGCACAGCTTAGCATCACAGAAATGCTGTTTTTAATTAAACAACGCGTTTCCAAGTCAGATAGGCAGTTTGCTTTTACAATTAAGAAAGATACCAGTCCGGCATGGAAACAGGTTGTGGAATTGTGGGGCCCCACCGGGGAGGCTGCCACCAGAGGTACTGCACTCCTGCGGATAAAGGGAGTAGTGCCTCTGCTCTCGAGTTGCTGGTGCAATTGAGCAGGGAGGACCCAGGTCAAAAATGGGGAGTCAGCAGTAATCCGGAGCAGTCAGTAGGAGTAGTAAGGAGTGGATTGGAAGTCGGGAGTGTAGAGGTGGTGTGACGCTGACTGCTGTGAGCTGGAGCACGTTCACGCTCGCCCAATGGAGAGAAAGACCGACAGGTGGAAGAAGACGAGAGGCCTTGGGGTGCAGATGAGACATCGATCCCCGTACACCCGAATCTGACAAAACGGAGGGGCTGGTGGGCAGGGACCAGGGCCTGAACACGGTGTGGAAGCTGTATGCCTGAGCCGTTGAACCGGAGGACCCAGGCTTCTAACGGGAGCTGAGGCCGAACACCCGATACAACTTAGAGTTAGTGGCTGAACTAGGGATCAGTGGCTGGGAGGGGACATAACAGCACCCGTAGCCACCAGAACTTGAGCTCTGTGCTGCTGAGGCACTGAGAGCCAGGGGGGGCAGAGTGGTGTCGCGCTCGCCCCAGAAAAGAACTACCCCTTATAGTGCTGGGAGAGAGAGAAAGTCCACCAGAGACATAAACGCCTAGAGAAGAAGGAAAGGGCAGCAACCGTCGCTTGACTGCACTAACCTGTTTCTGGAGACAATGCTGAACCGGATGTTGGCAAGGGATGTACCCGGCTGCCATTCTGCAACAACTGAGTAAAAGTAACAGAACTCCAGCTGTGGTGTGTGAGACTTTTGTTAACAGCGACTACCGGCCGCAGAGGCCGCATGAAACATTGGGGTACTTATGACCCAGTAAACATCTGCCAAGGTACGAACTGACTTCTCCATCTTACTGCCCTGGGGTCCGTGCTCCACCTGCGGGGTGCGAAACCATCCAAGCTGCCGGTCACCGTCCCCAGAAGTTCTGAAGCAGTGGCGGCCGTCCTGGCCGCATACCGCAGGTGGAGTCACAAATACCCCTTTTCCCTTTTGACTCTCCGTGCCATCGTGCCCCGTTTATTAAAATGACACCGCCAGGGTCTCGGGACCGGGTCTCGGCCCCTGTCTGTCTCTGAAAAATACTGAAAGGTGAAGAGAACAACGAGTAACTGCCCGGTTCCTGAGTTTTCCCCGGCCCTGGAGTGGGCGTGTCAGAATAACCAGAGCTTTTTTATATTATTGGATCGAGGATCTTCATTTCGGTTAGCACAGCCAATATCTGTGAATTGCCTTTTTGCTTTCCCCCAGAAAGTCCGTTAGCCCTGCCCCCTGAGGGGCAGGGCTAAACAGGAGAGAAAAAAAACTCTGTTTAAATGCTGCAGACAGGGAGAGAATGATTGGCAGCGGTGGGCAGATTACACAGGCAGGGGGTGTGAATCTGCCCTTGGCTGCAGCCTCTATCCACCTCCTTAATGGCTGGAGCATGTAAGTTTTCTAAGTGTATTATCTTGGGGTACAGGGCTGCTCAAGTGCTGGGTGACCCCTTGCCTGCATGCTGCAGACATGCTGCATCCAGTGCTGTAATTAGATCACCATGCCTGGTTTGGTGACAGGTCCTCTTTAAGCATCCTGACACAGTTCATCCTTCATCCTCCAGCACAGGAAGCAGCAGCTATTACAGAGCTCACAGGTGTTGTGCCTACATACTAGTACTAGTACATCTTACTAAATTAGAATATCATCAAAAAGTTAATTTATTTCAGTAATTCAATACATACAGTAAAGTGAAACACATATATTATATAGAGTCTTTACAAACAGAGTGATCTATTTAAAGGGATCCTGTCACCCCCAAAACACCTTTAAACCTATTAAAACCTGTCCCTAGAGCATATTAACACTTTCCCTACACTCCTTTTAGCTCCTAAATGCACAGAGTCAAAGTGAATATAAACGTTTTATAAGTAGCTCATTAGTGATGATAATGAGTGACTATGCTATTCATAGTCACTCATTCAGGCTGCCCCTCTTCATACTATGACGCCTCAATAGGCGTGATCTTCATGAGAGATTCAAATTGCAGCCTCCCTGCGCGCCTCCCCGCTGTGGCTTGTGTCGGCCGGGCTTCAGCGTGGGGCTGTATGACGCGATCCGCGTCATTCCCGGCACCGGGTGACGTATACAGCCGCGCCGCTCTGTCAGCTTCAAAATGCGGGACTTGGAGCCAACAGCGGCGCCGGTGTAAATACGTCACCCGGCGCCGGGGGATGACGCGGATCGCATCATACAGCCCCACGCTGAAGCCCGGCCGACACAAGCCACAGCGGGGAGGCGCGCAGGGAGGCTGCAATTTGAATCTCTCATGAAGATCACGCCTATGGAGGCGTCATAGTATGAAGAGGGGCAGCCTGAATGAGTGACTATGAATAGCATAGTCACTCATTATCATCACTAATGAGGTACTTATAAAACGTTTATATTCACTTTGACTCTGTGCATTTAGGAGCTAAAAGGAGTGTAGGGAAAGTGTTAATATGCTCTAGGGACAGGTTTTAATAGGTTTAAGGTGTTTTGGGGGTGACAGGATCCCTTTAATGTGTTTATTTCTGTTAAAGTTGATGATTATGGCTTACAGCCAATGAAAACCAGAGGTCCTAATCTCAGAAAATTTAAGTAGGGAGGATGAAGAGTTAAAAACTGTGCTGCCATATTCCAAAATTCATCAAAGGGTGAATATAATATTGATTCATTATTCAATATGTTTCATGGCTCCCAGAAAAGACCTGAAACATGGCAATATTACTTACATTTTTTTTTTATAATATTCTAATTTATTGAGATGCACTAGTATCTGCCTCAGGTGAGTGTCGAGCCCACTGGGATGGGGTACTCGGTACCGGACCGGGTCTGCTACTGGGGAAGTCACGGGTGGTCCTGATCCGGACCGTGTCCCGGGCCCTGGCAATAATAAGGGGATATTTACAGGGGAAATGTCAGTCGTGACGCCACCCACAGTGTGTGGCCAGTAATGGGGCCACCGCTGCTGCAGAACCTCCGGGGATGATGTAACGGCAGCAAGGATGGAATAATTCTCTGTGGGCAGAACTGTGTTCCCCGGGGCAGTGATGGTTAAAGTCTATGGTGTAGTGTGCAGGCCTGGTGCTGAGTGCAGTACACTTACTGTCCAGATGCTGCAGGAATCCTCCTTCAGTCTTGAAGCCTGCAAGCTGTTGCTCTCCAGGTGGAGATCTGCTGCGAACCTGTATGGAAGGAGTCGGGTTCAGGCAGAGAGATGCAAGGGAGTCGTGTTCAGGGTTCACCGTGTTTACTTCTCCAGTTCTCAAGTACAGTTTACAGTTCAGTTACAGTTCTTACAGTTCAGTTCAGTACACGGGCACACTTTCCCCTCCGGGTTCCCTTTACTCTCTGTAGCCAGGTCTTTCCTCTCTGTGACCCCTCACTCTGTCTCTGCGTCCTTCCCAGGCTGTTGACTCTCTCTCTTTCTGTTCACTTGGTTGTGTGTGACTCCGGACAGTATGGCGGTGGCTCAGACTCCTGTGAGCCCTCCGGGTTGCCACTGAGCTGCCTGTCCTTTGGGGTAGGGACCCTAACGTGTAGTTGTGGTCCCCTGTCGGTTGTCTGGGGATGCCGGGTGAAACTACGGTCCCCTCTAGAGCCGACACTCTTCTTCAGCCTAGCCTCCAGCAGTCCTCCCGTGTGAGGCTCTACCAGGCTCTCTCTACTGTGTCTTCAAGTATCATAGGAGGGCTACTCCGCCTGCAGTCTGCCGTCTCGACCGTGTTGCTAGGGACCAGTGTCACTGTCCCTCTCTTCCCTCACACTCCCGGGGTGCTGGCTTTGGACGTGCTTTCTCCCTGCGGCTCACACTGGCTCTGTTCAGATTCTGCGCTCTTACACCCTACTTTGCCAGGACGTGTTATTCAGTCTTTACTGCTCAGCCTACCTCGGCCTACTGACTCCTTTCTCCTCCCCCTTCACTATTTCTACCTTCTGTCACCTGACTACGTGTTTGCCCACCCACTGTTCTAAACCCTCCACCCCTCGCCTGCTTAGAGTTCCTAGGCTCCGGGTTGGGTGCTGCCCTCTACTGTACATGGGTTGTATGGGCTGTGAGGGTGTTGGTGTTCAACTGTCGTCCTACTTGCCTGGCTGCAGTTCCCTTTGTGGCCTCCTGAACGCAGGGGCGCCACATGAGCATCTGACCTGGCTCTATTACTTCTCTTTATGAAGGTGTCACCCTATGGTCCAGTACGCTCTGTTGGAATCCTATTTCTTAGGCATTTTGACAAGAACCAAATTGTAGTGTTCATTGGAGAGCACTGGATTAGGCAATGTTCACACAGGGCATTTATGATGTGTTTTTTTCTGCAGCAAAACCTGATCTCTTGGCAGTCAAAAACCTGCGTTCTTGCAGAGTATTTGTAGCTGTGCATTTTTTCTCTCTTCATTGCTTTTGTGGCGCCCCTGCAGACCCGTCGCCACAGTGATGCTGCACCTACTCCACATGTGTGGTGTCATTGTTCCCAGGTGAGAGGGGTCGCAAACCTGAGACACACAGAATTGCACACAACACCATCCTGAATCCAAGCTGGGGATTCGGGTGGACCCTTTTGAGAGAGGGCCCCATCTCCTGGCTGGAGGAGGGGTTAGCAGTATTTATAAAAGGAGTCAGAGTAGGAGTGGAGAGAAGACTCTAGGAGAGAGAGAAAATGTCGAGGAGGGCGTCTGGAGCGGACGCAGGACTGAAAGTGTCCTTGTTGACACGGGAGTGGGGGATCCACCCGTGTGCCTCGAATCTGGCCAAAACCCGAGTTGGGCAGAGGGACAGGTTGCCTGAGGAGACCAGCCGTGACCTGGTGGGAGTACTACAGGCCTCAGCCAGTAAAACTCGCTCGATTCTGCATGAGCGGTGGCCACAAACTGTGGATAATCAGCGGGACGGTGGTGAGAACTAGGGTCAGAGGACATGCCAACGTAGTCAGCCTGACAAGGCCTGCCACTATCACCATTACCTATAATAATAATAGTTTTTATTTATATAGCGACAACATATTCCGCAGTGCTTCACAATACAAAGTTCATGTTTAAACAATCATTAGAACAATTAGAAATAATTAGAGCAAAAAAAATGACAGCCCTGCTCATAAGAGCTTACAATCTAACAGTGAGGTGGGGGTGACAAAGGACAGATGCTTATTTACAATGATGGTATAGTCAATTTGAAGAGATGGTGAACAGTTAGGAGCAGTATAGGGGGCCACCACCCATTATTTGTGATCACTTGAGACTGGTGGAGTTGATATGTCTAAATGACTTTGAGTAGGGATCATGATAGGCCGCCCTAAAAAGATGTGTTTTTAGGGATTGCCTGAAACTATATAAGTTGTGGATACACCTAATTTCTTGGGTAGAGCATTCCAGAGAATTGGTGCAGCTCGGGAGAAGTCTTGGAGCCGTGAGTGGGAGGTTTGGATTAATGCAGAAGTGAGTCTAAAGTCATTTCCAGAGCGAAGAGAATGGGTGGGGTGATAGACAGAGATGAGGGAGGAGATGTAGGGAGGTGCTACATTGTGAAGGGCTTTGTGGGTGAGAACAAGCAGTTTGAAATGGATCCTATAGTGTATACGCAGCCAGTGTAATGACTGGTATAGAGCAGAAGCGTCTGCGTAACAGTTAGCTAGATAGCTGATCTTAGCTGCTGCATTAAGGATGGACTAGAGAGGGGAGAATGTAGTGCGGGGGAGGCCAACTAAAAGAGAATTACAATAGTCAAGGTAGGAATGAATCAGGGCCACAGTGAGGGTTTTTGTGGTTTCCAAGGTGTGAAAGGGGCGAATTCTAGAGATGTTCTTCAGGTGCAAGTGGCAAGAGTGGGCGAGAGATTGTATATGTGGTGTGAAGGAAAGATCAGAGTCAAATATAACACTCAAACAGCGAGCCTGCTGACTAGGTGTTATTGTGATGCCGAACACTGAGAGAGAGATGTCATATTTAGGGAGGTTAGTGGAACTGTGAACTATGAACTGTGTTTGCCTCCTCCTACCAACCCCTGCAGCCTTCCTTACCATCACCACTAATATAGACTGTCCATACCATCCCTGGTGCCCAGCTCCACCTGTAGGAAGCGATACCATCCTAGCTGCACTACCATCTGCCCCAAGTGGTCATATCATGCAGCGTCGGCCACCCCTGGCAGAGTACTACAGGTGGCGTCACAAACTATCCCCTGCATATAATTCCCCTTTTACTGTACGCCCAGGGTCACGGAGCCGAGTCACTGACACCGTGACCTCCCACCGAACGACTGACTCGGTTACCGAGTACCTACCCCCCCAGGGGCTGTCGCACTTTCAATTGTGTGAAAAACCAGGAAAAATACTAAAAGAATTGACATACTGCTTCTTTTAACAACACTGTAAAAATGAAGCTGTTTGCCATTTCAGTGAGGAAAAAAAAGGGGGGTGATTGTGTGCGGGCAGGAGATTTCTGAAATCTCATAGGTTTTGCTGGTCATGGAAAAAAACTGCTTTTTATTTATGTATTTACGTAACGCCAATAAAAAAAATGCAAGAAAAACCCACAGCAAAAACATCCTGTGTGAACATAGGCATCTGTGTAAAATGATGTGTACACTTGATGTGCAAAAACTAAAATGCAATGAAATGGTAAAGAAGCTGAAGGATCTATGTGCTGACCATGTTGTCTTAAATGAATGAGGACCAGCAGATGGCAGCACAACATAGAAATTATAGTGTTCAGAAAATATTATAGATCACACAACTTTCGAAGTAAAAAATTGATTATTTAAAGATGTTTTTATTGATATCTTCATATCTAGTCTATCTTCTTCACTGATACATTGTAAAAAACTATCCGGATGTGCTCCTGTTGAATTTAGCAAGTTACAGGTACAGTTACCTATAGCCCTTATGGTAATCTGCATGTAAAATCTGTTCTAAACTTGTACAGCCATCTAACTAAATGTGTACCACCTTCAGAGACAAAACTAAGTTAGGCTATGTGCTGATGCTGCTTTTTTGATGTAGGAGTTTTTTGCAGTGAAAATGCTGCAAAACTGCACCTTGTCGCAGGAAAACTCACCCAAAACACATGCTTTTTTGGTGCGCTTTTGCAGTGTTTTAGCAGCATTTTTTAGTGCAGATTGGAGTCATGTTTTTTTTTGTATAGTCAATGTCTGGGAGGGCTACAAAATGCAGCAAACAATTGACATGAATGTTCTTCTGTGTTTATCACAATCTGCACCGAAACTGCAAGGAAAAAAATATTCCCCATGAATAAGTGTCGCGCCCCAGGCCCTGAGGTACTCTGGTATCAGGCTCGATAGGTGTTTTCACGGGAATGTCACGGGTGGCAGTGCCTGAGCCCGTGGCCTGGGTGACACTTCAATAAGGGTTGTATGTACAGGGGATTAGAGTTTGTCATGTGAAGCCACCTGTAGTACCTGGTGATGGGTCACCAGTGCCGCCACAGTCCTCTGGAGGTCGATGGTAATGCGGCTGAAATGGCAAAAGCTCCCTATGTGGCACCCCATGGGTTAATGTGCCACAATAACATCACATGGGTTCTCTCCCCACTACACACTGACAAACACTAGCACCTCTGGGCCAGGAGGGGGAGCACAACCTGCTTCCTTATATACTCCTGCTTATGAGGGAGAGCTCAGTTCAGCTCGGAGCAGGGCTGTGAAGAGCACACAGAGAGCAGAGTTAGCTCAGTGCAGACCTAGTGAGGGTCAGAGGAACAGGAGAACGACAGACTGAGGAACACATCTGGGAGCTGGAGTGATACCTTCACTTGCCCCAGAAGAACGCACAGAAACGGACACCGGATCCGGTACAGTGTCTGGCACCCACAGCACAGTGAATCCCGGAACAGTGGGATCTCTAGATGCCCCTAGTACCAGAGCGAAGCAACACGGAGGCGTCAGCACAGCACAGAGGACTCAAGTTGCCTAGCCAAGTGGTACCAGCAGAATACAGAGAGAGAGACGTGAGGAATCCCAGCAGCTCAGCTAATAGCAGCAGCCAGGACACACACACAGTGCAGCATAAGGACGCTGACGACCCCGGACAGGGTGGGAAGAGAGCTTATCCCCATTACAGACTCCGTGGACTATAATCTGCAATAACATCAGCAGTAAAGCTTTGGAAAACAGCAAAACTGTGAGTCTGTGTATTGATTGCGACCTTTGCTCCAGATTCAGCACAGAGAGCTTCCCCCTGCTACAAGCCTGTCAGCTCTGCAACCTCAGGAGAGAAGGAGAAGAGCATCAGTGTCTACCAAACGTGAGTGTGTGTCCTTTAACCCTGTCTCCACCATCTATAACCCCAATAGACTTTAACCCTTACTGCCCCGGGGGATACAGTTCTTCCCACTGGAACTACACCATCTCCGCTGCCATCACATCACCCCCGGAGGTTCTGCGGCAGCGGCGGCCCCATCACTGGCCGCACCAAGTGGGTGGCGTCACCCGTGACAAATCCCCTTGTAAATATTTCCCCATCTTATTGTGCGGGCCCAGGGACACGGTCCGGACCAAGCCACCCGTGACTTCCCCAGCACCGACCGGTCCGGTACCGAGTACCCCCGTCCCGTGGGGACCCCACAACCAGGCGTCACGAACAGGATCTACCCGGTCCAAAAGAATTGGACCCTGTGCGCCATCTGAACTGTATATTTGAGAATCCGCCATTTTGGAGCGCGCGGCGCGCGGGAAAGAAAGGGGGCGGTACCTTGCATTGGCGCGAACCCAGCCTCCTCCCTTGGTGCTGACGACATCCGGCGGGGAAGAAGATCCCTGTTGCACCCCGGAACCTCCCATAGACATCCGGACGGAAGCGGAAGACGGAGGGCGGATATTAACTAAGGGGGCCCAAGATGTCGCAGCCCGGTGCACAAGACGGCAACGGAGCAACCGGTGGAGCTGCAGCGCCGGACCCAGTGATAGTACCCGGCGGTGCAGCGGCGCAAGGAACAGCATCCATAATGCCATTCCTGATGCCGTATACTCCAGGGGCAATGTGGCTGCCCCAATACTCCGGTGAGCCTAATACTTTAACTGACTTTATGCAAAAGATTAAAGAGTATTATGTGATGTATCCCCTCACTGAAGCCCAGCGTGTAGGAATGATAATGGGACAGTTAACGGGCAATGCACGGTGTGAGGTTGCGTCCTGGCTGGACACAGATAAGGACACTGTAGAACATCTAGCAGCCAGTCTGAAAGCAACTTTTGAATCTGCTGTTGACACCCGGGCTAAGATGAGGTTCTTTGCATGCCACCAGAAACCTAAACAGAGTGCCAGAGACTTTGCCTTGAACCTGCAGGAATCAGTCAAAGCCCTTAAGCTGGCAGAACCTGCTTTAGCCCCGGAGGCTCATAAAATGCTATTTGACCAATTCATAGAGGGCCTCCATTCCCCTTCCCATCGAGGACAGTTAAGCATGATACTGCTGCAGAACCCTGACATGACATTTACTGAGTTGAAAGATAGAGCTATCCGTTTGCAGCAGCTGGAGGAGCCACGAGAATTAACACCTGTGCCCGACACTGCAGCAGCACCTCAGCAGCCGGCAGCGCCAGCGACATCTGCCATGTCAGCGACTGCTGCTGAGGCTGGGGAATATATCTCAAATGCAGCCCTCAACCAAAAGCTAGATGCCCTGACAGACACTGTGATCACCATGGCCAAGGTCATCAAGGAACTGCGAGAGTCAAAACCTGCACCCAAGATCGAGTTGGCGACCAGCAGAGAGGATGTTCCGTGGATGAGGCCAAGAAGATACCCAGCAGCAAGAGGACGACCCAGCGATCGCTACCAACCAGATGGACAGCCCATTTGCCGCCGTTGCCAGGAATCAGGCCATCTTGCTCGTGAGTGTCCTTTAAACGACGATTCCCTGGGCAGGCGGGCCGCTCCCCAGGAATGAACGCTCAAGGCCCCTCCGCCAGGTATGACAAACTCGTGGGAGGAAAGCCGGTGATCCCTATTGTGTTGGATGGCATCCCCTTTAGTGCCCTGCTGGATACCGGATCCCAAATAACATCCATCCCACATGTTCTATATAAAAGGTACTGGGCTGATTCAGACATTACTAATGCGCCAGATGACTCTAACTTTGATGTATGGGCTAGTAATGGACAGGTAATACCAAAAGTTGGATTTAGAGAGATGAATATTCAGGTTGGGAAGGTAGAATTGCAGAACCAGGGTATTATAATCATAGATGTTAACCGGCGAGACCGTGAACCCGTGATGCTGGTAGGAATGAATGTAATTGAGAAATGTTTTTCCGAAGTGTTAAGTGTTTTGCAGCAAATCGCCGAGACTGTCGGAACTGGACAACAGAGGCTTCTGCACAAAGAGATCAAAGCCCTGATGTTGAAGCAGCAGGTAGAAATCTCCGGAGGTGAGATCCGCAGTGTACGAGTAAGTGATCCAATACCCATTGTAATTCCTCCCAAAACTGAAATGTTGGTATGGTGTAGAGCCGCAATAGGCATTAAAGGGCGAGACTATCAGGCCCTGGTAGAACCCGTGTACTCAGACAGTAGACCGACCATACTCACTGCTAGAGGAGTAGTTGATGTACACAGGGGAAGAGTGCCATTACGCCTATTAAACTGCGGAGATGATGAGATCACATTACCAAAGTATGCTACCATGGCTAAGTTATACACGGTTGATAACAACAACATCACAGCCGTCGAGCCCTTGAACCCGTCAAGTCAGGTGGATGACAATGGCTCAGGAGAGAAGCTGGAGTATTGGTGCCAAAAGTTGCATGTAGGTACCAGTTCTACACCTCCCCGTCACAAGCATGAAGTATACCGGGTAGTGAAGGAATACGAACAGATATTCAGTAAACATCCGTTAGACTTTGGGCAGATCAAAGGGGTAGAGCACACTATACCCACAGGTAACCATCAATCTATAAAAGAGAGGTATAGACCATTACCACCAGCTCACTACCAAACCACCAAAGACATGCTCAGAGAAATGAAATCTGCAGGGGTAATAAGAGACAGCTGTAGCCCCTGGGCAGCACCTCTAGTGTTAGTTAAAAAGAAGGACGGGACCATGAGAATGTGCGTAGATTACCGGCAGATTAATCGCATCACACATAAGGACGCATACCCATTACCTAGGATTGAGGAGTCATTAGCTGCATTAAAATCTGCTAACTACTTTTCCACCCTTGATCTGACTAGTGGGTACTGGCAGGTTCCTGTGGCCGAGGCCGACAAGGAGAAGACAGCGTTTACTACGCCGATGGGCCTCTGTGAGTTTAATTGTATGCCGTTCGGACTCTGCAACGCACCCGGGACCTTCCAACGTCTGATGGAGAGCTGCCTCGGGCACAAGAACTTTGAAACTGTCCTCCTGTACCTAGATGACGTCATAGTCTACTCGAAGACGTATGAGCAACATCTGCAAGACCTGGCAGAAGTGTTCGAAGCTTTATCGAAATATGACATGAAAATCAAGCCATCCAAGTGTCACCTTCTCAAACCAAAGGTACAGTACCTGGGACATGTCGTGAGTTCAGAGGGAGTAGCACCGGATCCTGATAAAGTCACAGTGATAAGGGATTGGCCAAGACCTACGAACGTGAAAGAAGTGAGGCAATTCCTGGGCCTGGTAGGCTATTATAGAAGATTTATCAGAGGATTCACGAAGCTAGCAGCTCCTCTGCAAGACATTCTAGTAGGACGATCAAAGAAGACTTCATCCTGTAATGTCCTGACACGGTGGGATGAGGAAAGAGAAGATTCCTTCAACAAGCTGAAAAGTGCGCTGACGGGAGAAGAGATCCTGGCATACCCTGATTACCATCAACCCTTCATCCTATACACGGATGCCAGCAACGTGGGACTGGGAGCAGTATTGTCGCAAAAGCAAGGAGGCAAAGAAAGAGTTATTGCCTTTGCAAGTAGGAAGCTCCGGCCTATAGAAAGAAATCCCGAGAACTACAGCTCCTTCAAGTTAGAGCTACTGGCAGTAGTTTGGGCTGTGACTGAACGCTTTAAACATTACTTGGCAGGTGCAGAATTCACCATCTACACGGATAACAACCCGTTGACTCACCTGGATACAGCAAAATTAGGTGCTCTGGAGCAGCGATGGATAGCCCGGCTATCTAACTATAACTTTGTCATCAAGTATCGAGAAGGCCGCAAGAATGGGAACGCAGATGCCTTATCCCGAATGCCTCACCTGAAAGACGTGCAAGAGGAACCGGAAGAGTTGGAAGAGATTGAACTACCGGCCTTTCATCGTTCAAAGGTACAAGATTATCAGCCCGGCGCCTACCAAAGAAAGCAGGAAGTAAATCTTAACCCGTTAAGACACTACGAATGGGCCGAAACCCAAGATAACGATCCGGCCATGAAGCTAGTGAAAGACCTGCTTACGCAACAAAGCGCACACCCTGATCAGAATGCCCCAGCTGAAGCTATACAGCTATGGAAGGATAGAGGCAAGTTGTTCCTGCATCAAGGGAAGCTCTGCAGAACGCATACCAATCCTAAAACGCATGAACTGGTCTGGCAGATTATCGTGCCCAAGCGAGCCACTCAAATGGTCTTAGAAGCTTATCATGACAACGCAGGTCATTTCGGATGGAAGAAGTTAGAAGCAATCCTGAGAGACAGATTCTATTGGGTTGGCATGAGAAGATCCATTGAACTATGGTGCAGAAGATGTGCCGCATGCAACCTCAAAAGGAAAGATCCACAGAAAGCTCCGCTTCAACCAATAGTAACCAAGCAGCCCCTTGAACTAGTCGCATTAGATCACGTCAAGTTGTCACCAAGCCGGTCAGGCTATGTCTATGCCTTAACCATCGTGCACCATTACTCACGCTTCTTAGTGGTGGTACCAGTCAAAGACTTGACAGCGAAGACTGCAGCAAAAGCATTCCAGACGCATTTCTGTAGACCACATGGTTACCCAGAACAAGTCCTTGCAGACCAAGGTCCAGCTTTTGAATCAGAACTATTCAAGGAATTCTGCAATATGTACGGTTGTAAGAAGATCCACACAACAATGTATCATCCCCAAACAAATGGTTTATGCGAGAAGATGAATCATATCGTAATTGAACTGTTAAAGACTTTACCAGAGTCAGAAAGAAACCAGGGGCCAGATAAATTACCTGATTTGGTAGACTTATACAACCATGTCCCCGTGAGTTCTACAAACTGCACTCCAGCATACCTTATGCGTGCAAGACCCGGTAAGCTACCAATTGATCTAGAAATGGGAATTGAAAAACCAGATACAGAAGTAGAAGAAACGGATTGGGATACCAAACGTCAGAAACAGTATCAACAAGTGCAAGAATGTGTAGAAAGGAACCTACAACAAGCAAGAGCAAGACAAGAGAAGACCTTTAACAAATATGCTCAAGCAATGCCATTACAAGAAGGTGATCAAGTTCTCTAGAGAAAGAGACGTACAAACAAACTGGATAATCAGTGGGAAACCGTCCCATACACAGTCTTACCATCCAGGGGCGTAACTAGAACTGGCAGGGCCCCATAGCAAACTTTTGAACGGGGCCCCCTCCAAGACACGCCCCCAATGACACGCCCCTCCAAGACACGCCCCCCAAATGACACGCCCCTTCAAGACACACACCCTTACAGGCCCCAGCAGTATATACAGCAGCCCCAGTGGTATACCGCAGCCTCTCCAGTGGTATATACAGGCCCCAGCATTATTACAGCAGCCTCCGCAGTGGTGGTATATACAGGCCCCAGTGGTGGTATACAGGGCCCCTGGTGGTGGTATATACAGGCCCCTGGTGGTGGTATACAGGGCCCCTGGTGGTGGTATATACAGGCCCCTGGTGGTGGTATATACAGGCCCCTGGTGGTGGTATATACAGGCCCCTGGTGGTGGTATATACAGGCCCCTGGTGGTGGTATATACAGAGCCCCTGGTGGTGGTATATACAGAGCCCCTGGTGGTGGTATATACAGGCCCCTGGTGGTATTATACAGAGCCCCTGGTGGTGGTATATACAGGCCCCTGGTGGTAGTATACAGAGCCCCTGGTGGTGGTTTATACAGGCCCCTGGTGGTAGTATACAGGGCTCCTGGTGGTGGTATATACAGAGCCCCTGGTGGTAGTATACAGAGCCCCTGGTGGTGGTATATACAGGCCCCTGGTGGTAGTATACAGAGCCCCTGGTGGTGGTATATACAGGCCCCTGGTGGTAGTATACAGGCCCCTGGTGGTGGTATATACAGAGCCCCTGGTGGTAGTATACAGGCCCCTGGTGGTGGTATATACAGAGCCCCTGGTGGTAGTATACAGGCCCCTGGTGGTAGTATACAGGCCCCTGGTGGTAGTATACAGGCCCCTGGTGGTGGTAGTATACAGAGCCCCTGGTGGTGGTAGTATACAGAGCCCCTGGTGGTGGTAGTATACAGAGCCCCTGGTGGTGGTAGTATACAGAGCCCCTGGTGGTAGTAAACAGGCCCCTGGTGGTAGTATACAGGCCCCTGGTGGTAGTATACAGGCCCCTGGTGGTGGTAGTATATAGAGCCCCTGGTGGTGGTAGTATACAGAGCCCCTGGTGGTGGTAGTATACAGAGCCCCTGGTGGTAGTATACAGGCCCCTGGTGGTATATACAGAGCCCCTGGTGGTGTGGTAGTATACAGAGCCCCTGGTGGTAGTATACAGGCCCCTGGTGTGTAGTATACAGGCCCCTGGTGGTGGTAGTATACAGAGCCCCTGGTGGTAGTATACAGGCCCCTGGTGGTATATACAGAGCCCCTGGTGGTGGTAGTATACAGAGCCCCTGGTGGTAGTATACAGGCCCCTGGTGGTAGTATACAGGCCCCTGGTGGTGGTAGTATACAGAGCCCCTGGTGGTGGTAGTATACAGAGCCCCTGGTGGTGGAAGTATACAGAGCCCCTGGTGGTATATACAGAGCCCCTGGTGGTAGTATACAGGCCCCTGGTGGTGGTAGTATACAGAGCCCCTGGTGGTAGTATACAGGCCCCTGGTGGGTATATACAGGCCCCCCACTCCTCCTCTGCTGCACACGTCACCTGTAAAGGAATTCATCATACTTACTTATCTATGCCGGCTGCCGCCGCTCTGCACCGCGCTCCGTCTTCATCCAGCTTCTTCCTGGTTGTGACCGCCGGGCGCAGGAAATGACGTCACAACCAGGAAGAAGCTGGATGAAGACGGAGCGCGGTGCAGAGCGGCGGCAGCCGGCAGAGATAAGTAAGTATGATGTATTCCTTTACAGGTGGCGTGTGCAGCAGAGGAGGAGTGGGGGGCCTGTATATACACACTGGGGGCCTGTAGCTGACCGGATAGCGGCGTAGCGGCGCTGGGTCCGGGCCCCCCACAAGGGCCGGGCCCCAAAGCGACTGCTACGTCTGCTATGCCGGTAGTTACGCCCCTGTTACCATCTAACCTAGACAATGTTAAAACCTGTTTGATAAGCAAAGATGAAGGAAGAACTTCAGCAGTCGTATCTCGTGATCAGCTAAAATTGTGTCCTGAAACCCTGAAGACACCTGAAGTCACAGAATCCGTACAGGTCCAACCTATCCAAGAAAAAGAAGAAGAAGTACTCCACACGGTACTAGGAGATTTTCCTAAAACCTGGCCAAATTATCATGGAGCAGTTGTCGTACCAATGATTGCATTCCCTTCAATGGTGGACCCAAAACCAGAACCTGTGTTACCAGAACTTGTGTTACCAGAACCTGTATTACCTGAAGAAGACCCAAGACTTGAAGAACTGGAAGTAGAATCTGAAGAGGAAGAACAAATTCCTGGTCCCAGCGAGCTTGCCAGTCCTGCAGTCAGACCTCCATCTGCCATAACACCAAGCATCCCAAATAGGTACACGTCTACTCACACTATCAGATTAACTCCACCAACATTGCGCAGATCAGAGCGTAGTACGCAAGGTCAGTTACCAGCTAGGTACAAAGAGTAAAATGCAGAATTAAATATGTAATGTAAATATGTTTGTTTAAATGTAAAGTAAACGTAAATCGAGCCAGTAGACTGTGTCCAAGAGGGTGGAGGAACTGGATTGACCCCCATGTACATTAAGTTAGGGAAAGAAAGTGCCTGGGGGTGGTGTAGTGAATTCAGGCCTCCTAAGCAGAAACGCCCGTGGACAAATGTATATAGTTATTGCAACGTTAAGAAGCCCAGTACCTACAGAGACTATCCTGTATGAACTTTGAACTTTTCTTATTTACTTATGGACCATATATACCACGGACTGGTTGTGGTAAGAACTCTCTTGTATATATTCATCAGCCCGGAGGCAATAGAGTAAACCCCCGGAAAGACTGCTTTTTGACTTTTCAAACTCTTTTTCACATTTTTGTGATTTTTGTACTTTTTCATTTTAAGTTTATGTCAATATTAATTGTGTTTAATTGTTGTTTACTTGTTTATCCACAGTCCCGGAGTACTGTATTTAACTAAGGGGGAATGTGGCACCCCATGGGTTAATGTGCCACAATAACATCACATGGGTTCTCTCCCCACTACACACTGACAAACACTAGCACCTCTGGGCCAGGAGGGGGAGCACAACCTGCTTCCTTATATACTCCTGCTTATGAGGGAGAGCTCAGTTCAGCTCGGAGCAGGGCTGTGAAGAGCATACAGAGAGCAGAGTTAGCTCAGTGCAGACCTAGTGAGGGTCAGAGGAACAGGAGAACGACAGACTGAGGAACACGTCTGGGAGCTGGAGTGATACCTTCACTTGCCCCAGAAGAACGCACAGAAACGGACACCGGATCCGGTACTGTGTCTGGCACCCACAGCACAATGAATCCCGGAACAGTGGGATCTCTAGATGCCCCTAGTACCAGAGCGAAGCAACACGGAGGGGTCAGCACAGCACAGAGGACTCAAGTTGCCTAGCCAAGTGGTACCAGCAGAATACAGAGAGAGAGATGTGAGAAATCCCAGCAGCTCAGCTAATAGCAGCAGCCAGGACACACACACAGTGCAGAATAAGGACGCTGACGACCCCGGACAGGGTGGGAAGAGAGCTCAGCCCCATTACAGACTCTGTGGACTATAATCTGCAATAACATCAGCAGTAAAGCTTTGGAAAACAGCAAAACTGTGAGTCTGTGTATTGATTGCGACCTTTGCTCCAGATTCAGCACAGAGAGCTTCCCCCTGCTACAAGCCTGTCAGCTCTGCAACCTCAGGAGAGAAGGAGAAGAGCATCAGTGTCTACCAAACGTGAGTGTGTGTCCTTTAACCCTGTCTCCACCATCTATAACCCCAATAGACTTTAACCCTTACTGCCCCGGGGGATACAGTTCTTCCCACTGGAACTACACCATCTCCGCTGCCATCACATCACCCCCGAAGGTTCTGCGGCAGCGGCGGCCCCATCACTGGCCACACCAAGTGGGTGGCGTCACCCGTGACAAATCCCCTTGTAAATATTTCCCCATCTTATTGTGCGGGCCCAGGGACACGGTCCGGACCAAGCCACCCGTGACTTCCCCAGCACCGACCGGTCCGGTACCGAGTACCCCCGTCCCGTGGGGGCTCCACACCTACATGTGGAGCTGATCCTCCAGAGCAGCGTTCCTGTAAGCAAACAGGTTGATGAAGGTAATAACACAAAGGCAAAGTCACTTTCTCCCGGGTACTTTACTGTAAACTTTCAGCAGCAAAATACAGAGTCCACAGTTCAGCATGTTGTTAATCAAACACGTAGCTCTACGGGTGGCTGCAAGTGGATGCCAGGTGGTATGGTGGAACACATGGTAAAATTTAGGTGACTAACCCGTGTCCTTCCTTCCCTGCCTAGGATGAGTCTATACCCAATGGCTCCTTGTAGGTAGACTTTGGGCCTCCCCTCCCTCGTGGTGAAGCAGGCAGACCGCTCCGTCTGGCAGGGTGCCACGGCCGATAAACAGAACGCAGCAGCCGGTTGACGACTTTCAGAGATGGACTCTGGCCGTTTCCTCGGGCCCGGCGTTCCCGTGGTGGACTGGTGTATTCCCTGGAGTATGGACGCTCCATGCTGGGGTTCCCCTTTCTCTCTAGGGTCCAGACTCCATCGTCAGGCACCCTCTCTCAGGATCCCCTCAGGATACTCTCTCATCTTCACTCCGGATCAGCGTAGAGATGTCCGGATTAACCTTCCGCCTTGCTCCACACTCCAACTGTTCTTACTCCCCAACTCTCTTCTGTCCCCCCTAGAGGTGAATATATCTCCCTCCCGGGTAACCTCCCACTCCTATTCTAATGTGGGAGTGCAGGAATGGGTCCCACCCACCAACCTAGGATCCACTTGCAGCTGGGGAAGATTACACCTCTTTTACGGGTGCAATACCCCACTGTGACGCCTGACTACGTGGGGCACCACATAAGCAACATCCATGAAAATGTGAAACATACGTAGGGGGTAACCTGGTCGCGGGGGACAATTCCCAGCTTTGGGCAGTGTACTGTGCCATGTCATGTGCCTTTATCCTTAACTGGTGCACACATTGCAGTGCTTATATCACCTTAAAATGGGTGCATTAGACATGATACACAGTGCACCTTAACTATGTATCCATCTTTTTGACTGCAATTTTTTCAATACCACATTGTAATTTAGCACTGTGCAGACCTACCTGTGCCAATTACATTATATTGGTTGGTAGTCTATTATTATTATTATTAGTCTGTAACGACTATAAACCATATAGGTCATGCATTGACTATTGCATTTGATGTCAATGTGTTGCTACTCTGTAAGGCTAAAATGCCAAATAATGTCAATTGTGTATCTTCACTTATTATCTTTATGCTCTGTATTGTGATATTGATCATTTTAGTGGGTCAAATGGATGGAATATATGATATACAGACTAACTGGTGTCTCATTTTGTAACACCTGCAGGCTCTTGTGACACCACTTTTATCCTGCACTATTTTATGTGTTTAAACTCAGTCTCTGTCTTTTGTAACTAATAAAATTTTGAATGTTTTTTTGTAACCAAAATAGCTCTGCAAGTTTCTTTTGTTTAAAGAAAAAAATAAGCATCATGGGCACAACACTACAGAATTGTCAGACTTTGGTAGGCATACAGGTTTGTGACAAAAAGTGTCACAAACAAGCTTCAAAAATGCATAAAAAGCAGTATTAGCACAAAGCCTTAAGGCCCCGTCACATGGGGCGACATCGCCGCCAATTACATAGGCGACATAGGGGCGTGGCCTCATGTAAAGGGGCAATGTTGGCGCCGCTGGGAGGTCGCCTGGTTTCAGAGCAGTGCTCTGAAACCAGGTGACCAATCTGGGGCGTTGTGCACACATCGCCCCATATAACCGGCCGCCGGCGACCTGTCAGGCGATGGGAGCCATAGGCTCCCATTGTCCTGCATCGCCGCTGGGGTTTTCAGACACCCCGGCGGCGATGCTGCCTGTTAGCACACCGACACAGGGCTGGAGAGGTCACCCCATGTAAATGGGGGACAGCGACGCTGGCGGGGTGCCAAAAACGTGCGCGCTCCCGCCAGTTACCGCCGACATCTCCAGCCCCGTCGCCAGGTGTGACGGGGCCTTCAGTCCAGATTCCTTATAGCAGCTCATCATGGTGGAGGTGCGGTACAATGAGCCGTCAGCACTAGGGATGAGCGCGTAGTCAAATACTCGGACTCACTATACTCGTGCTGAGTACATCGTAATACTTGGGTATTTGGTGCAAATAGCGAGTCCAATGTTAGGCTGGTTTCACACTGCAGTTTTTTCACTGATCAGTGTCCATCTGGTTTGTGTGCCAAAACCAGGGGAAGAACTTGCAGAAAAAAAGTATAATTGAAAGATTGACACCTGTTCTGAGGTTTGGAGACACTCCTGGTTTTGGCACACAAACTGATCGAACCTGATCAGGGATAAAACTGCAGTGTGAAACCAGCCTTAGTCAATGGGAAATGCGAGTAATTGTCTGCTGGACCCAAAAAAGCTGTCTGGGGGCTGAGGAAAAGGCTGAAATGGGTGCATGATTGCCATAAGAGCGAGTTATGATTGAGGAGATCTTCTGACAGCCCAGTGTGTAAGTGGTGTAAAGAGAGCGATCTGCCCTAGGGGCTGAGTGATGGTTAAAGCAGGAAGAAGCCACCCATCATCATCATCATCATCATCATAAGGGCTCCACAATTATAAAGCTTGGACTACTGGCATTGTTGTTCCACTGCTACTGCACAATATGCAGGCATAGTGTCTCCAAAAATTAGCCCAAGGGGCTGTATTATGGTTGATGAAGGAAGCAGGCCTCAAGGGCCAAACAATTATGAAGCTAGCCTAGGACTGCTAGCACAGTAGTTGTCGTGCCCTATACCCAGGCTATGCCATAGTGTCTCCAAAAAGTAGCCCAAAGAGCTGTATCATGGTTGATGAGGAAAGCAGGCCTTAAGGGCCAAACAATTATGAAGCTAGGACTACTAGCATAGTTCTTGCAATGCCCAATGTCCAGGCATAGCCATAGTGTCTCAGAAAAGATGTTTGATGAAGGAAGGAGGCCTCAGGGGCCAAACACTTATGAAGCTAGGACTACTATGACTACTAGCATAGTTCTTGCAGTGGGCAATGTCCAGGCATAGCCATAGGGTGTCCACAAAGTAGCTCAATAAGCTGTATCATGTTTGATGAAGGAAGCAGACCTCAAGAGCCAAACAATTATGATGCCAGGACTTCTAGCACAGTAGTTGCAGTGGCCAATGTCTAGGCATAGCCGTAGTGTCTCCAAAAAGTAGCCCATGTATGGACAGAGAACGCGGGGTCATCCTATTCTCAACCTGTTCCTAGTTCATCACCCCATCAGAAGTCACAGGAAACATTTGACCCCAACCTTGGCCACTCCGAGGATCTGTTTGGTCCATATCCTTTCGTTGCCTCTGGCCTCTCACCGCGCAACATTGAAGAGGAATGTGAGGAGGTATCATCTGTTCATGGCAAAATATTTGAAAACCCACAGCCAGAAGAAAGCCACTTTCTTCCACGTGATATACAGGGTGAAGAGGTGGAGGCTGATTGTGATGACGCACAGTTGCCATCTGGCCAGCTGACAATATCAACACGGAAGGAGGATGACCTGGATGACGAGGTGGTCGATGATGAGAACACCAATGCGACCTGGACCGCTGGTACGCATAGCCAGCATAGCAGCACAGAGGAAGGAGGTGGATACGTAGCACCAACAAAAACGCTAAGGGCTACTGGTTTGAGCAGAGTGTGAAGTGTGTCAACTGTTGCCAAGAGCAATACCTCTGTGCTTCAAGTCAAGGCAAGGGTGCGTTCAGCCGCTCTCTGGAAATTTTTTTCAGATAGTCCTTGTTGAACCAAATGTTGTCATTTGTAGCATCTGTCATACGAAGCTGAGCAGAGGCCACGGCAAAGGCAACGAAAGCAGCACCAGTATGCGGAAACACATGGCAGCCAAGCACCCTAGTCGGTGGGTGGAACCCCAGGGTATCAAATCGGTGTCTTCGGGTCAAACCACTGCCATGTCACCTGTGATCTGTCCTTCCCAATCTGCTGGGCAGGAAGCAGGTGAGCATACCTTTTGCTCACAAGCTGTGGTTGCACAGACGCAGGACACAAGAACCTCATCTACTTGTTTGTCCCAGCCAAGCATACAGTTGTCCGTGCCCCAGATCTATGAAAGGAGGTGTAAATAACAAGCCACGCACCCACAAGCACAAATACTGAACGTGCACATTGCCAAGTTGCTAGCTGTGGAGATGTTGCAGTTTAGGCTTGTGGGAACACAGTCTTTCCGTGATCTGTTGGCTGTGGTTGCCCCATGATACTCGGTTCCCAGTCGTCACTATTTTTCCCGAGGTGCCATCCCCGCGTTACAACAGCACATCTTAAACAATCTAAAGCGTGCTCTCACCAACGCCGTAATCGGGAAGGTGCACCTTACAACAGACACTTGGACAAGTACTTGTGGACAGGAACGATACATCTCTGTCACAGCACACTGGCTCAACCTGGTGGAGGGTGAGACAAAGCCTCAAACTGGACCATCACATATCCTACCACGAATAGCAGGCGTAACCTCAGTCAGGGTTCTGCCTCATCATATACGTCCTGTCTCCCCTTTTCCTCCCCCTCAGCCTTGTCATCCTATGCTGAATTGCCCTCCACATCACTTCCAAGTTGGGAGCTGTGCAGCAGCACATCGGCAAAGCTGCAACACGTTCTGCTGAAGCTCATCTGCTTAAATGAAACACCACACACTGCAGCAGAGCTGTGGCAAGGAAAAAAACAACAGACCGATCAGTGGCTCTCCCCACTGCAACTCCAACCTGGTCTGGTTGTCTGCGATAATGGGCGTAACCTGGTGGCGGCTTTAAAGCTCGGGAAGCTGGTACACGTGCCATGCATGGCTCGCTTGCTGAACCTAGTGGTGCAGTAATTTATAAAAACATACCCTCACTTGCCATACCCTGACTTGCCGTACCTACCTCAACCGCTGTTGCCGGTCTTGCAGCGCTTCAAAAGCAATTTAATTTGTCAAACCACCGTCTCATTTGCGACCTGCCAAGATGGTGGAACTCAACATATCATATGTTGGCAAGGATAAGTGAGCAGCAGAGGGCACTTGCTGAATACTGGCTTAAACATGCCCGTCAGACTGAGAGTCATCCAAGACACATAACACCTGTCGAGTGGGTGTGGATCACTGACATTTATAATAATAATTATTATTATTTATTTATATAGCACCATTAGATTCTATGGCGCTTTACATATGAAGAGGGGAGAACAAGGACAAATACAGTATGGCAATCAAGTCTTACACATACAGTAGGGGAGACATTTGTGAGGTGCTTGATAACTTTGAGTAATGCAACAAGCTTGTGAGTGCTGATCAGGCTATTATTAGCATAATTATCCCTATTATGCTATGTCTGCTGAATGAGTCGCTGCATAATCTAAAAATGGAATTTTTGAGTGCCCAGCAGCTGGGTATGGAGCAAGATTTCACAATGGGTGATCCTACCCATCTCAGCCAATCTCATCAGGCAAGATTGGGGGATGAAGATGATGAGGAAGACGAGGAAGGAGAGGACTTCTTTTTCAGTGGTACCCAGGGGACCCCTCATGCTACAGAGGGGACTCCCAACCCCAGCTTCATGTCTGTCCAGCATGGGTGGGCTGGAGAGGAGGATGTGAAGAGTCAGTGTGAGGAGAGCATGGGTATTGTTCCTCCGTCAGGGGGCACAGAACATTTGCCTTTTTGCAGCTTGGCACACATGGCACATTTCATATCTAACTGTCTGTGCCAAGACCCTCGCGTGATCCACATTTTCAACAGCAACCTATACTGGTTGGCCACCTTTCTAGACCCACGGTACAAGGACAAATTTCCTTCGTTACTGTTGCAGTCATCAAGCGGTTTCACAATTGAATCTTTCAAGAGGGCCATTGTCGATAATTTGACAGCAACATCAACCTCAGACACCGCTGCTAGCAGAGGTACCAGTTCTGTGCAACAGCATGCATTAATGGGGAGAGACATGCCCAGCAGGTTCAAAAGAGGTGGTGGTAAAATGTCCACAAACTGGACCATCTTCAATAAACTGGCTAATCAGCAAGGGCTACCTGGACCAGTAATAATGTCAAGGAGGGAGAAGATGCACAAGATGGTCACTATCTAAGTGACCATACCTGCATCCTTCTTGACGCTTCTGTTCCATTTGATTACTGGGTATCCAAGCTGCATAGTTGGCCAGAACTCTCCTTATATGACTTGGAGGTGCTGGTGACTCGCCCCCAGGGCAGGGTACTCAGCTGTCAGGCGGTTTCGGGTCTGGGTTGTCACGGGTGGCTTGCCCGAGGCCGTGGCCCTGGTGGTCAATTAAAAAGGGGGGTTATTTACAGGGATTATGTACAAAGTTTGTCGTCGTGATGCCACCTGCAGTGTCTGGTGATGCTCATCAGCGCCGCCACAGCCCTCCGGTGGTTGATGGTATTGCGGCTTAAATGGATTAGTCCCCCGCAGGCGGGACTGGACCACCGGGGCAGCGATGCTGTAAGAAAACAGTTTATATGGAAAGAATGCAGCAGAGTCGGGACTTCACTTCACCGGGTACTTTTACTGAAAACTTCTCCAATGTCATACAGTTCAGCAGTGCAGTGGATGGTATAATGGCAAATGCTACGGATGCTGCAAATGGAATTTCTGGCCGTTATATGGATCCCTCCTTTTGTACCTTTCTTAATCCTTCCTTTCCTTGCCTCCCAGTGGAGGTGAAGTCTGACTCTTAAAGATGATCTGACCTCCTGCTGCTTTTCATAGTCTCCTCTCCCTTGTACCCGTCGGGTGAACCTTTTACTTGTCCTTCGCAGGATCCAACTGAAGGACTGATTCCCCTCTTGTGGGCTTCTCGGGAATCGGGGCCGTATCTGTAATATCCCCGATCATCGGATTTTCTATGAGCCGTATAGGAACTCACAGGTGCGGGCTCCGGTACCCGGTTTCTTCCTTTGGGGCAAACCTTCAGGTTACTCACTTCCCCACTAGAGCAAACTCCCTTGCTTGGTTACTTGCTCTCTTTCTTGCTTTCTGGGATCTGTTCTTTAGTTCTCTGGGCCCCTCAGCCAAGGAGGCCCTTCTTTTTCCTCAGGCTGGCTGTCTGGCTCTCTCCAACTCCTCCAACCGAATAACTCACTCCAACTCACTTGTTCCCCCTAGAGGCCACTATATCTCCTCCCGTGGTCCCTCCCTCTAGTGTGTGGGTGTTAACTCTAGGGTTCCACCTAGTGACCATAGTTCCAATTGCAGTGGGGTGACTACACCACTTTTCTGGGTGCAGTACCCATTTTGTGGCACCTACATGGTGGGGCGCCATACTGGCCTGTCCTGCTGCTAGTGATGTCAGAGCGTGTTTTCAGTGCCACTGGGGCAATCATCACAGATACACGCACACGGCTGACTACAGAGAATGCAAACAGGCTGACTCTGATAAAATTTAACAAGGACTGGATTTCGCAAGAGTATTTAAGCCCTTCTGATAACAGCATCCCAACCTAAAGTCAACCAAAATGTAATTTTAGACAACTGGTGATCACTTCCATCCCTTCCCATACAAACCCTTTTCTTCTTCTTACGCATGTTTTCAACTCCTGCTTCTGCCACATGGGACTCATGGTCAATAAGCTAAAAACAATGTTCCGTTAATTAATATTTCCGATTGGTGGTACTTGTGATGAGAACCTCCTTCCTTCATCAACCATAATACAGCCCCTTGGGCTACTTTTTGGAGACACTATGGCTATGCCTGCACATTGGACACTGCAAAAACTATGCTAGGAAACTGTGTGGTTGTGTACAATTGGGTACTGCTAGAAAATTTCATGTAGGCCTTATCAGCCATCCAAGACAGTATCTGCCCTTGTTCTTCTGGCTTCCAGACCCGTTTACGTTCCAGACTGGGAAATTTCACCAGAAACATAGATGCATCAACCTTCTTCTGTCTCCCAGACTCTGTGCCTTGTTGGGCACCACTGACAACCTCACCCCCATGTCTATGTCCCTGTCCCTTTACATCAGACTTTTTAGGAATTTGAGGTTTTTCTGACATAGCTGCAGATGTTCAGATGCATATATTAGGGAACAAGGAACAGTTAGTTCTTTGTGGAAGGTAGCACTACAAGATAGTACTGCTTTGTGTTTTACAAACAGCACCGTAACTGCACCAAAAAATTCCCCTAAGGTTTAAGGCAAAATATTACATGCGCCAGCCACCACGCAAGACAGCGGTGCTAGCTGCGTGTCACTCGTGCAGTACTGTGCGTGCTATTCGGTGTGAACACAGCACCGCAACAGCACAAAAAAATTGCCCAGAGGTTTAAGGCTAAATATTACGCAAAACCAGTCACCACACAAGACAGCTGGCTGCGTGTCACTTGTGCAGTAACGTGCATGCAATTCGGTGTGAACACAGCAACGCAACAGCACAAACAAATTGCCTTGAGGTTAAAAGCGAACCTGTCACCCCCCCCAGTCGGGGATACAAAAGCTAAAATAGCCACCTTCTCACACAGTGAGGGGAGGCAGCAGCAGGAGGGCACAATGATTGACAACAGGGGGCAGGTTAGAGGAGCGCGAAACCCCGCCTCCCGATCACCGGTCTTCTTAAGTGTGAGCATTTATCTAAGTTCATATTTGAGTGAATATAGGGCATCAAAAGGCTATAGCCACCTTCTCTGAATGCAGCCTTAGTGCTGCAGAAGGTGGCTATTTTAGCTTTTGATGCCCGGGGGGATGACAGGTTCACTTTAAGGCTAAATATTAAGCGCGCCAGTCACCACACAAGACAGCAGTGCTGGCTGCGTTTCAGTTGTGCAGTACTGGGCGTGCTATTCAGTGTGAACACAGCAACGCATCGATACAAAAATTGACCTGCAGGGGTAAATGTGACCCCAAAAATACTTTGGTCAGTCGACCATTGCACTCATGCAAGGTGCAGCTTTGCCTTGATTAAAAGGGAAGGCATCACTAGCGCATGACACCAGCCTCCAATCACTAAACACCTCCTTAATCTTGGAGGGCAGCGAACCACTGGCTGTCCTGCACAATGAATAGGATTCACATAGGACGCCGTTCACACAGGTTACTGCAATGTGTGCCCAGCCTCTTACATTTGCCCCTATCTCAGTAGGCGGGCTGTTTCTGGCACTACAACACTGCTACCTGCCAGAACCCATATGGTCTAGCTGCACCCTGCAATATAAAGAGTGCAAAAAAATACAATAACAATTCATGAAATTGTGGGGTATTAGTTTGTCTTTTGGTCCAAAATACGTAACCTTGTGACCCACATCACGGGTCCCCACTTATCACAAATCCTAGCCACTAAATCCTAGCCACCAAATCAGTGCCCAAATACAGCAAAGGACAAATTTAGAAAATTTTTCCTTACCACAGCATTACTTTGGTCAGTCGACCATTGCACTCATGCAAGGTGCAACTTTGCCTTGATTAAAAAGGGAAGGCATTACTTACTAGTGCATGACACCAGCCTCCAATCACTAAACACGTCCTTAATCTTGGAGGGCAGCGAACCACTGGTTGCCCTGCACAAATGAATTGTTATTGGGTTTTTTTCACTCATTATATTGCAGGGTGCAGCTAGGCCATATGGGACGTTTGTTCTGGCAGGTAGCAGTGTTGTAGTGCCAGAAACAGCCCGCCTACTGAGATAGGGGTTAATGTAAGAGGCTGGGCACACATTGCAGTAACCTGTGTGAACGGCGTCCTATGTGAATCTTATTCTTTGTGCAGGACAGCCCTCCAATATTAAGGAGGTGTTTAGTGATTGGAGGCTGGTGTCCTGCACTAGTAACGCCTTCCCTTTTAATCAGGGCAAAGCTGCACCTTGCATGAGTGCAATGGTCAACTAACCAAAGTAATACTGTGGTAAGGAACAATTTTCTAAATTTGTCCTTTGTTGTATTTGTGCACTGATTTGGTGGCTAGGATTTAGTGGCTAGGATTTGTGATAAGTGGGGACACGTGAAGTGGGTCACAAGCTTACGTGTTTTTGACCCCAAAAATGCTGGGAAAACTGTCACTACTCCCTGACCCTATACTTTCAGCTCTGAGAAGAGCTGAAATATTGCTGACTGCACTATGTGGTACTGTAACGCTCCTGCCTGTCTACCTGCACTACAGTCACCTAGTACTATAATACTGGTAGCTCTCACAAGATCTTTTGGGTTTTACAGAGGATTTCTGTATGATTTGCACAAGCACAACTCTATCAGCTGCTCACACTCTTCCTACACTAGCTGTATTCTGCATGCAATGTGCAGAAAATGGCAGTGGCAGGGCTTATATAGAGCCTATGAGTCATAGGCTATGACTCGTGTATGACACTGGGCGGCCAGCCAATCATAGTAATGCCACAACCGAGTGATTACTGTGATTGGCTAATGCTGGACGGGAGATTAGAATATTGCTAGACGAGTAGTTAAATACTCGCTATGTTTCGAGCACCGCATTACTCGCCGAATACTGAATACTTGCAATTATGCTCGCTCATCCCTAGTCAGACTCATTAATCTGAATTTAGAAACATGCAAAACAGACAAATCACATTTGCATCTTCAAAATGTCACAGATCTCATACACTTTGTGGCATTTGTGGAATATGTGAGGCTTCAGTGAACATGCTCGAATGACTCACACTACACTAACTTTTTTTCAATGTGTAACTTAACTTTTTTCCCAAAATTAGACATTTTACATTGCTTTTTATTCCCACATTTTAAAAGACCATTTTTTTCTTTTGATCAGTCAACAGAACTGCACCAGAGCTTTTTTTGTCCTAAGATTTTTTCTTTAATTGCAGTGGCATTTTGGGTTACATTTAATGTATTGAAAAATGTTTTGAGGTTTTATTCTTTACAGTGTGTACTATATGGGATTGAAGAAGTAGTCCACTACCTGGAAAACCCATTCTAAATCCTTTAAAGAGGTTGTACAGTCTAAGGGCATGGACACACTATGCGAGATGCATGTAAGATACTCGCATGAGTCTCACATGACTCACCTGGAACGGCTCTTGCCTCTCTGAATGGGAGCACGGAGCTGTGTAAAAACACAAGCAGCTGACATGCTCCTGTACAGAGAGGCAGGGACCTTTGTGGGTGAGTCATGTCGAATCCAGCATTTGCAGTACCGCAAAAACTCGCTGCTGCAGATTTTTTTTGCATGGCCGCAAGTACCGGATCTGCCGGATTCGACAACACTGCACTTGCCGCACCCAACCGCAAGCCCCATAGAGAATAAATGGGGCTTGCCGGATCGATGCCACAAGTCGGCCATTACGCGGCAGATCCAGCAGGTGTGGCGAAATTACAATACCGCTGATGTAAAAGGAGCCTTATTTTATTGTACTGAAACACAGGAAAAAAAATTCCAAGTGTGATAAAATGGTGAAAAATACAATATCATACGACAATTCCAAACACGCAGCAATTTTTTTCATTTAATGTGATAATATATTCAGAATACTGCAAATAAAAATTTTTTTTTGTTTTTTGTCATTATTTTCTGAGACTGGATACATTTTTAATCTTTGTATTTTGGGATGAATGACGGTTTGTTTTTGGGGCAGTGAGATGAAGTTTTTATTGAGACTAGTTTTTTTGCTAATGTGGGGGTCTCAGTATACTTACTGAGTTCCCTGCATCTGCTTGCATGCAGCCCCTTCATTGGAGCTCTTCATAGTGCTGTTGTGGAGTGGTTTTCAGCCCCCTAGTGTTATTAAATGCATTGGTCTCTGCCTATTCTTAACTAATTTATAAATAAAAAGGTGTTTTCTACCTTTAGATTTAATAGTAATACATTATGGGCAAAATCGGCCGCCGGCCAGTATCTAAGATGGCGGCGAGTGAACTGTGTGCAATTGTCGAGCCCACTGGGACGGGGTACTCGGTACTGGACCGGGGTTTGCTACTGGGGGATGTCACGGAGGTCCTGGTCCGGACCGTGTCCCGAGCCCCGGCAAGTAAAAGGGGAATATTTACAGGGGATAATAGTTTGTCGTGATGCCACCCACGGCTTGTGGTCAATAGTGGGACCACCGCTGCTGCAGAACCTCCGGGGATGATGTTAAAGCAGCTGAAGTTGTAATAGTTCTCCGCGGGTAGAACTTAGTTCCCCGGGGCAGTGATGATGTTAGAGTCTATGGTGTAGTGTAAGCTTGTAGTGGATGCAATACACTTACTGTCCTGCTGCTGCAGCTTTCCTTTCTCCAGCGTCCAGAGCTGACAGGCCGTGGCTCTCCAGGCTGGATCTCGCTGCAGTCCTGTTGGAGGGAATCATGTGCAAGGCAATAGAGAATCATGCAAGGGAGTCAGAGGCAGGGTTCACCGTGTTTACTTAGTAGTTTGCTCAGCATAACAGCTCAGTTACAGTTCCAGGTACAAGTCTTTACACGGGTTACAACTTTCCCCTTCAGGTTCCTTTACTCCCTGCAGCCAGGTTGTTCCTCTCTATGACCCCTCACTCTTTCTCTGTCCTTTCCAGGCTTTATTCTCTCTTTTCACTGTGTGCGCGTCTCCAGACAGTATGGCGGTGGCTCGGACCCCTGTGGGTCCTCATGGTCGCCACTGAGCTGCCTGTCCTTTGGGGTAGGAACTCTAACATGGAGTTAGAGCTCCCCGTCTGTAGTCTGGGGAAACCGGGTGAATCGTCTGTCCCCTTCAGAGCCGACACTCTGCTACTAGCCTAGCCTCCAATAGTCCTGCTGTGCTAGGCTCTATCAGGCTCCTTCTACTCCTGGCTGGCTCAGCCCACGATAAGGGGCACTGGCACGCCCCACGCCAAGCACATTGCGTCAGTCTTTTTGGGCCACCATTATGGGGCTTATTTTTACATGGTCCAAACACAAGTTCAATAAAGTTCCTTAGGTGCACAGTACCCGGGTTTAATAGGCATGGTATCCTGTTCGTGATGCCAGAAAACTGATGCACCCTCAGGCTATGGGGTACTCGGGGCCGTGCCGGTGCTGTGTCTCTGGTCGCATGGGCGCCACATATACACTGTATAGAGTCTTAGGAAATGTCCCAATTTGGCTTTCTACTTCTTTAGCTAACTGCAGTGAATTTGCGTATCGATTTCTTTAACCTTTCTCATCTGAAGACACTCCTGTTAGGTGTTAATGTCCATGGTCGGCCTGGACGACTCTGTGAGATGGTTGCAGTTTCATCTTGGTTAAATGTTTGTATCACTTTTTTTACAGTATTTTAACTAATAAGTAAAGCTTTGGTGTAGCCTTCAGGTTCTTTGTGAAATTATATTCTTTCTCAGGTGACATTTCTTTTGTGGTACCATTGCTGACGACATAAAATGGGAAGAGGTTTTCTTTGTAAAATGTTACCCTTCTACAGACAACTATCTACTGGACATCTGTTTATTACCTGTGGTTGAATCTTTGTTCATTAGAATTTTGTAGTCTAAACAACAGTGTAGTTATTTTTGCAACAAGATCTTGAATGCATTTGCTTGGAAAATTACTTTCTTGGATGTGTAAACAACCAATTGTGTTTTCAATCAATGGTCCACATTTGTGGTATGCCATAGAAAATGTTGATTCTGAAAGGAAACTAAAGGTTATCAGCCATATCCTCCTTCTTCTCCTCTCACTTCCTTAAACTAAACATAGACAAAACTGAACTCATCATCTTTCCCCATCTCGCGCACCTCCCTCACCTGATCTGTCTATCACAATAAATTACATCACACTTTGCCCTCTCCCTGAAGTCCGCTGCCTCGGAGTAACCCTTGACTCTCCCTTATCCTTCAAACCACACATCCAAGCTCTCGTCACCTCCTGCCGCCTCCAACTTAAAAATATTCCAGAATCTGTCCCTTCCTCAACCCTCAATCTACTAAACTACTAGTGCATGCCCTCATAATCTCCCACCTCGAATACTGCAACCTTCTCCTCTGTGGCCTCCCTGCTAAAACTCTTGCACCTCTCCAATCTGTCCTTAACTCTGCTGCCCGACTAATCCACCTCTCTCCTCGCTGCTTCCCCACTTCTCCCTCCACTGGCTCCCAATTCCCCAGCGTATCCAATTCAAACTACTAACATTGACTTACAAAGCCGTCCACAATCTGCCTCCCCCATATATCTCTGAACTAATCTCCCAATATCATCCAACTTGTAATCTTTGATCCTCCCAAGACCTCCTTTTTTCCTCCACACTTGTACGTTCCTCATCTAACAGCCTGCAAGACTTTGCCCGAGCATCCCCCATCCTCTGGAATTCTGCACCCCAAAACGTCCGACTATCCACTACACTCGGAACCTTCAAGCGGAACCTGAAAACCCATCTCTTCAGAACAGGCTACAAACTGCAATGACCACAGTGCTACCTCACCACCACTGGACCTGGTGTTCCACCACTGCTAGAGCAGACCTAAACTACTGTCTCTCTCCCCACTGCCCTGAAGAATGTACGCCAAGAGCAGGGTCCTCTCTCCTCTCTGTACCAGTCTGTCACTGTTAGTTTGTTCATTGTTTTTTTTAACTTGTTTGTATGTAACCCTTTCTCATGTACAGCACCATGGAATCAATGGTGCTCTATAAATAAATAATAATAATGACAAATCTGTTGGTATGTACTCATGTATGCTAAGCACTGTATATATGCAACAAAATTGAGCCCTTAAATTAGAAATATCATCTTAACAAAACATCTCTTGTATTTATGGGAAAAAAGGTATGTTTTTCTGAGTACAGTAAAGCAAGACATACAAAAAATCCCTGCGTCTTCAATGCCGAAATTGGCTGCATCGACAGTATAGCTCCTGGCTGGTAGAGCGAATTGAGCAAAGAAATATTTTTAAGCAGGGTCAGAACCAGAGAGAAAGAGAAAAGCCAGGTTTAAGACCAGGGGTCATCCAAAGAAATCATGTAAAGAAAGCAATCAGGCAAGCCAGGGATAAAATCCACAAGTATATACAAGGGTTAAGCAGCAGAGTCAATGTGGAAGAAAAACCAAGGTTATGTAAGAAATTCAATTCTAAAATAAGCATTCTGTTATAGATTGTGGCCTTCATTCGCTGAGCCCTTGAGGTGCCAAATCAGCAGAAACCCCTGGGGAGAGAAAGTATTTTAGCACAGTTCCTGCCCTACTACATGATGAAGCAGAGCTGTACACTGCAGTTCTAGGATCTATAGATCTCCTATAATTCAATAAAATCATACTTGCTTCTTTGATCTTCACCCTCCCTCATGGGACATAAAATTTCAGCTGAGAGCTTCATGCAGGAGCAGAGAACAGGAGGTGTGTCAGGGGTGTGGAGCCCACTGGGACGGGGTATTCGTTGTCAGACCGGGTTGCTGCTGGGGATGTCACGGAGGGCCTGTTCCGGACCAAGTCCCGGGTTCCGCAAGTAAAAGGGGGTATTAACAAAGGATAAATGTCTGTCGTGAGCCACCCACAGTCTGTGGTCAGTAATGGGACCACCGCTGCTGCAGAACCTCCGGGGATGATGTAAGGCAGCTTAGATGGGACTGCTCTCCGTAGGTAGAGGCTAGTTCCCCGGGGCAGTGATAATTGGAGTCTATGGTGGATATGATAATAAAGGGATTGATAGTGGATATGGGTTGAAGGAACACACACTCACATTTCTGTAGTTTTCCAAAGCGTTACTGCAGATGTTGTAGCAGATTGTCCACGGAGTCTGTACTGGGGCCGGGTTGCTCCCACCCTGTCCGGGTCCTCAGCTTCCTCCTGCTGCGCTGTGTGTGTGCGGCCCTGCTGCTGCTTCTAGTTGAGCTGCTGGCACTGTCTCTCTCCTTTCAGGTACCCCTTAGCTAGGCAACTTGAGTCTTCTGTGTGCTTCTGACCCCACCGTGTTGCTCTGGTACAGTGTCGATCTAGAAACTCCACTATTCCTGGATTTACTGTGCTGTGTGTGACAGTCACAGTCTCGGATCCGGTGTCCGTTCTGTGCGCTCCTCTGGGACGAGTGGTGATGGCACTCAAGTCTCTCAGATGTGTTCCTTTATCTTCAGTTCTCCTTTCCTCAGACCCTGGCTAGGCCTGGATACAGTGAGCGGACCGTAGAGAAGCCTGACGCAGCTCCTTTACACTACAGTCTCCCTCAGTTCTCCCAGGAAATGGACTCTTCACAGTACTACCTCGTACTGAACTTCCTAAGAACTAACTTCTAGACTATCTAACTACTTCCTCTTGACCCGGAGTATATAAGGGAGATGGTTTAGCTCCCCCTCCTGGCCCAGAGGTGCTAGTGTCAGTGTGTTGTGGGGAGGGAACCTGTGTGATGTTACTGTGGCACATTAACCCCTGGGGTACCACAGAGGCATGAATGCTGGGAGCTGCAAGATTAGCCTACATTCCAGTGAGGAGTGATGATGATGATCCGTTGAAAGTTGGTGGGATAGAAAGCTACCATGTTCCTCTGGGTGAGGGGAGACCATGCAGAGCTGAATCGATCAATGTAATGATTTGCCTCTGCTCCTAGCCTCACAGTAACAGTACACATTATGCATCATCATACAACAGAGGATCACAGCATGTATTTCTATCTGCTTGGTGATATGATTGCTATTTCCAGACTGGACACCCCTGTCACATAGGATGGAAATCAGGGACAGGATTGTAGTGTGAGCATGGTGCCAGTGACCATGTCCCCTTTCAATAAAGAAGTGTGAGCGGGCAGGAATGTAGGCTGATCCTGCAGCCGCTAGCATCCACGCCCCTGACACGCCTCCTGCTCTCTGCTGCTGTAGGAAGCTGCCAGGATAAAATTCTCAGTCCCATGAGAGGGGGTCAGAACAGAGGAACAGGTATGATTTTATCGATTTATAGCAGATCTATAGATCCTAGTGTAAGAGGGTGTACAGAGATATACATGTTGGTGATGACATGAGTAAAAAAAAAAACAACCCTGTAACGATGACATCTGACCACTAGATGTGAGTGACACTCACTGTTGTTCTAAATTTTATTAAGTGTTAACAAACCAATACTTAAATAATTTTATGAATGCTGCAGTGCAAATGATAGACAAACTGTGCAGTGAAAATGCAATTTTGCTGCTTGATTTATAAAATACTTTTATTGCATCATTGCTCTGCCACTCAAGCTGAGGTTGGATAAAGTTTTGTTTGGTGGTGAGGGAGGCGGTTGCTAGGACACAGGACACACGTGGTCGGAGAGGTTCTGTTTTGGTGACGGAGAAAGGAAGGTCCGGAGTAGACAAACCTGGTTCCCCCTTGGAGCGCAGCAGTTTCGTGCTCCTGTGATTAGTGACGTCTGGGACAATAATCCTCTAGTTTTTCTTTGGTGGAAAACGCGGGGAACCCAACAGTTGGACAACATTGAAAAGAGTCGGCCATCTTGTGAAGTGTGACACAGTGCCCTCGGAGGAAAAAGCACCCTATGTTTTAAACAAGGATGAGGTATCTCATGTCCTTCTTATTTTAAATTCTCCCTGACCGGTCCAACGAGTTAGTTAGGGTCAGCTAGGTGTTTGGACCAAGCTAAATAACTAGTCTCTATGGGACAGTGTCAGTGAGGCATGAACTGTGTTCATCTTGTCAGTGACTGTTGATAGCGCGGTGCGAAGTTCAGAAAGGCCACAGTCCGTGGTGAAGCTCCCAAGGCACCCACCAGTCTGGACTGGATTTTCCCGTAGAGCATGCTAATCAAATGAATTTGTTATCATCTGTATTCTAGTAAATGGGAATTCAATATGGTTGTTTATTTTATATGTTATTCTTGTTAGGTGAACTTGGGTTGTAATCTACAGCTGTACAGCTGAGTTTGGTCATATCGGGATCCCACAAAGTTTATTGATTGGGAATAGTGATAAGATTGTGAACCAGGAGCTAGCCCTGTTTAAGTCCGGACACATTCAGGGTAGGGGGTGGCATTATTAGCCCAAGGAAAGACATCCCCTTACTTGGACCAGGGATATGTGGCTGTTCTCCTGGTAGGAAAAATAAAAAACAATTCTTTTATACGAGTTGTTGGGTTAAAATTTCATTGTTTATTTTATTCACTTTTCATCCCATACAAAGAGGGCGAGGCTTGTTACTGTAGTGTTGTAGTGCAGATGACGATGAATCCAGAGGCACACTCAGATATGCTGAACTGCTCAGTCGAGTGACCATACTTTAATGAAATCTCTTCCCTTTCCCAGCTCCCCCTTTTCCTGCCACAGCTCCTCCTCTATCTTACATCACTGTTACTGGGCAGAAAATGCAAACAGGGAAGACAACAAACACACTGCAGAAGATATAACAACATTACAGTTACAATAAATCTTGTTATTGTTTTACCACCATTTTGGAAGCTCATTTTTCTTGTCAGTGGCATCACTGTATCAAAACGGAATCTTACCCCTGCCATTGCCGGGAGTCTTTACACTAGAACACAGTGTACAGCTCTGCTTCATCATGTAAAAAGAAAAGATTTTTGTCCCTGCAGAAAGCCCTTTAAGGCCCTTTAAGGAACTCATCCAAGGGTGAATCATTTGAATCCATAGGTGCCTCACAGAATTTTATAATATTGGGACATGGTAATATAACATATTAGTGGTAAAATTGTAATTTTATTATTAGTTGCAAATTTTTTAGTTACACAAGGGTTAAAAAGTGAAACAGGACCCCATAATTTATTGCACAATTTCTCCAGAACGCAGTGATGCCACATTTGTCAAGAGACACTACTGTATGGCCACACGACAGGGCTGGGCAAGATGGAGCGCTATTTGGCTTTTAGAGCATGCCAACCTGAGAGCAACCCCCAGTGACCTGCAAGTGTCCACAAGGGGTACAAAACTCCATCCAACAGGTACCTTGTATACCTTAGAAGTACAGTCTATATTATACAATATAACAATATGCTAACTAAGTTTTCTAAGAAATGTGCAGATGAAAATAGTGTCTCATTGTCTGTGTTTGTATGAGGTAGACTGGTGCCAGTGGTTGATAGAAGCATGAGAGGAATGCCATGCCTCTCTCTGTTCTGGGAAAGCAGTGAACTTAGCATTCATTCTTCTCAGGGCAGTAACTTAAAATTCCTAGGCACAGAAGCAAAATCTTTAACAGTGCACCCTAGTATTACATGTAATTTAAAACAGGGCATAGATATAGGGTGAGCAGAGGTCGGAGTTGCACCAAGTCCTGTTGCCAGAAGGCCAAAAGTCCCTTCTAACATAAAAGAATGAACAGTATTATGAATGTCACATAGTATGTGAGGTGCCCTGCTACATATCAGGCAAGGTTGTGTGATGAATGTAAATGATGCCTTTGTAAACATGTGGCCCACAAAAAATAATGACTAATTACACCACTTATGGAAGAGCGAGAGAATTATTCATATATACCAAATCACATATAGTACTTGTATTGCTGCCTCACCAGGATAATGGTTCTTCCATGATTGGGATTAGAGATGAGCGAAACTTTCAAGGTTCAGTTGTAGAGATGTTCAAGGTTCGGGTGGTGCCGATCTTGACTCTAACCTCATTTGCAGTAACTGATTTGTAGTTCGGCGCTCCGCCCACATACAGCCATAAGCAAACCACTTCCGGGGGTAGGAGGGTGGGGCTTTTCATTTTTTATTTCACATCCACATTACTGTGAATAACTCTGTTTTTACTCCCAGTGCGAGTCGATCAAACACTGCAGGTGGTTCACACTGGACCAAGCTCCAAGCGTACACTAGCCAGTGATGATTGCTCCAGTCATTTTCATACATAAATCACCCCAAACCAACCTAAGGCTGCCTTCACATTTGCGTATGTGAACGCAGCTTATGCTGCGTTCCCATACATTCAAACGCATGCGCACTGCGTTCCTATGTTTAACATAGGAACGCATAGTGCCTCGTTGAACGTTTGCTGCTTGGGTGCGGATGCGGACCATATCTGCTCCTCCGTGTCCGCGTCGCACCCGGACGCAGCATGTCACGTCCTGGTCGGCGAGAGTGTGTGTTTGTGCGCAGGCATCGCATGGCACAGATCACTGATGGCGGGCAATGAGAGCGCACGCGTCTGCAAGCATCTGCAGACGCGTGCGCTCCATTATAAACTAGGGCGCTGTCTGCATGCAGATGCTGCAGATGCATCTGCAAACGCTGCAGATGCATCTGCAAGTCTGAAGGCAGCCTAACTGCAAACTCAACAGGTCGCTCATCTCTAATTAGGATAAGAAAATGACATTTACACTTAAATACAGTGTTTAGGGTGTTTGCTACTGTAGGTGTCTGTTGATGAATTTCAAGCAGATTTTTGTTGGAAATTATCTACACTTGTGGAATTTTTGCTATAAATGGACTGTGTTGTGGATTTGTGCATTTCACTTTTGCAATGCGTAGGGTGACAGCTTGAGCACAACAAAATCCAAGTCTGCATGTAGTAATCCAGATTTTAATATTTTAATTTTTAATGTTTTTTTATTTTGCCTTAAAATTGTGTCATTACAGACTTATTTATCTAGTGCTTTTACAGGAAGTCTTCATATAGTTTAATTTGGTAAAGCTATAGTGGCAGTGCTGTCCATTCACTGGTCACTGATAATGGTGCAGTGAGAAGTAAGTTCAACAAGCACCAAAACAGAAAAGACACAAGACAAAAATATCAAAATTACTATTATCACCCTAAAAAAAACATGTAACTGCAACAGTGGGATAAAAAAAAGAATGATCAGTGCACACAATAAATTACAAATATACTGTAATTAGTTTATCTATTAGAGGCCTAACACTATATTAGCCAAGGTGGCCAGTATACCTATGTATATATACCAGTAAAGGCAATGATGCAAATAGTATATAGCCTTTCATGGATAAAAAAGTGCAACTTATGAATTACTAAATTGCTCACGTGATAAGGGAGCCACAATCAATCCAATGTGCGTTTCGCTTCATATGGACAAGTAGTTCGTGTTACGCTTGCCCAGGTGTGAGTGGGAGTAGTGGACTCACTGGACCACAGATGGTTTGAGGAAACTGACTCCTTTTGAGTAGGAATAGGCAGAAGAATGACTTAATTATTGGTTTACACCTGCAGGAGCAGCCATGGTCTGGTAATAAGAAAGTCTCTTAGGGCCCCTTTAAGGTACCCTTACACGCCGCAACTGTGTCTAGCAACAGGTATCCACCGGATGTGCACGCTTTTAACGGTGGATACCGATTGCCGATGCCGCATATACACACCGCCATTGCGTTGTCAACTGAAGGTATCTTTTTTCCGTAGAAGTTTCGACAGATCCTGCGGCTTACTTCCTGTTGAATACCTTCCCCGCTTTACACGCCGCTACCCCAAAGGAATATGGGCGTACATCTGATTGGAGAACGCAATAGCATCATGATTGGCCTGTGCAGGAAGGCTGGCTAATACATGACGCCATTGCAATTGTGTAGTGTGAATGGAAATATGGCGCCCTGTGAAGGGACAGCCAATGGGTTACACAGTAGCCCCCACCAATGATCGCTGATGGGGCGTGGTATCCATGACGCTGTGGCACGCCCCTGGGAGTTCACTAGGCAATGCAACATCCATGCCTGTGCCCCGTTTAGACGCCACTACCATGTCAATTGTGCCTTTGTGTTGCCTTCGATTTTTGAGCACAGCTCAGCAACAGGTATCTGAGTCAACTGCAGAACACCGGGAGAAATTTCCCTATTTACACGCCGCCATTTCGTAGCAATTTCATGGCAACAGGCACAAATATCCCCAATGCCAGGCAGTTGCTACCTTGCAGTGGTGGCGTGTAAAGGGGCCCTAAGGGGTTAACGCTCCTGTGTCATGGGGAGTGGTGGCCGCGCCTGATCCTGTGTCCTGGGGGACTTCTTTGAAAATGGGTATTATTTACAGGGGATTATATTTACAGTTGTCGTGACGCCATCTGTAGTTTCTGGTGAGGAGTCACCAGCGCCGCCACAATCCGCAGGAAGTAGATGGTAATGCGGCAAGTTGGTGAAGTCCTCTACAGGTAGGGCTGGACCTCCGGGGCAGCGTTCCTGTGTAGGGAACAAGTTCATGCAGAAGAAACACAGGCAGAGGCAAAGTAACGTTTCTCCCAGGTACTTTACTGTTGGTTGTAGCAGCAGTGGTTACAGTAAACAGTTCAGCACTTAAGATGTTACAAAGACAGGTAGCTTAACGGGAGGCTGCAAGTGGATCCCAGGTGGTATGGTGGAACCCTTGGTGTACCTTTGTTAACTTACCCGTGTCAATTCTTCCCCGCTTTGGATCGATCTATACCCAGTAGCTCCGTGTAGGTAGTACCGGGAGTCCCCTCCCTCGTTGGTGAAGAAGCAGGCAGACCTCTCCGATGGCAGGGTGCTGCAGCTGATGAACAAGCCACAGCAGCCAGTTGCCAACTGCAAGCTGGACTTGGCCGTTAGCGCCGCTGTCGCCAGGATACATGGGTGCTCAGCCGCAGCTACTTGCGGCACAGAGGTCCGCGGTGAGCCAGCCGGGAGATGACCTCTGTGCTGTGCAGCAGTAGCCGTGGCTGAGCTCCGGTCAGCGGCGAGCCAGCTGGGAGATGACTGGCGTCAGGGCTGCTCGCAGCGGTGGTGCCCTTTGCGGCATTCAAACCGCGCGCCAAGCCGCTGTGCTCTTCTGAATCAGACAAGTAGCGCGGCGTTTGATTTCCGCGTCTCTGATTGGTCGCTGCGGTCGACCAATCAGAGGAGTGGAATTCAAACCGCGAGCCAAGTACTGCAGCTTGGCACGCGGTTTGAATGCAAACCCCATCCTTGCAGTCTCCTCCATCCCTTCAGCCTCCTCCATCCTCACAGCTTCCTCCATCCTCACAGCCTCCTCCATCCTCACAGCCTCCCCATTCTCACAGCCTCCTCCATCCCCTCAGCCTCCTCCATCCTCACAGCCTCCTTATCCCCATAGCTTCCTGCATCCTCATAGCCTCCTCCATCCTCACAGCCTCCCCATCCTCACAGCCAGGGGCGGAGTGGCCCAGGTGGCAGGGGGGCAAGTGCCCCCTGGGCTGGTGGTATAGACCACATCCAGGGTCGCCCCCCCCCCTTGGGAATGGGCCGGCCGGCGGTGCTTTGTGGCCTGCGCGGCGATGCAGCAGCAGACGGCGCCGGAGATGGTGATAGCACCCCCCGCCCCCCCGGTCATAAAAAATTTCCGATAGCACATAACCCTACCCCCCGGTCATCAAAAATTTCTGATAGCACGCCCCCGGTCTACAAGGTCTGTCAGTCAGTGTGATGAACTTCACTCCTGTCTATAAGGCTGTCAGTCAGTGTCACGAACTTCACTCCTGTCTACAAGGCTGTCAGTCAGTGTGACGCAGTTCACTCCAGTCTACAAGGCTGTCAGTCAGTGTCACGAACTTTATTCCTGTCTACAAAGCTGTCAGTCAGTGTGACGCAGTTCACTCCTCTCTACAAGGCTGTCAGTCAGTGTGACGAACTTCACTCCTCTCTGCAAGGCTGTCAGTCACTGTCACGAACTTTACTCCTGTCTACAAGGCTGTCAGTCAGTGTAACGAACTTCACTCCTGTATATAAGGCTGTCAGTCAATGTGACACACTTCACTCCTGTCTACAAGGCTGTCAGTCAGTGTGACGCAGTTCACGCCAGTCTACAAGGCTGTCAGTCAGTGTCACAAACTTCACTCCTGTCTACAAGGCTGTCAGTCAGTGTGACGAACTTCACTCCTGTCTACAAGGCTGTCAGTCGGTGTGATGTCCTTCACTCCTGTCTACAAGGCTGTCAGTCTGTGTGACGAACTTCACTCCTGTCTACAAGGCTGTCAGTCAGTGTCACGAACTTCACTCCTGTCTACAAGGCTGTCAGTCAGTGTGACAAACTTCACTCCTGTCTACAAGGCTGTCAGTCGGTGTGATGTCCTTCACTCCTGTCTACAAGGCTGTCAGTCAGTGTGACACACTTCACTCCTGTTTACAAGGTATTCTAGAATACCCGATGCATTAGAATCGGGCCACCATCTAGTCGTTTATAAAGAGATTAAAAAGAATTGGTCCTACCACAGATCCTTCTTGTCACCACTGCTGACTATATACCATTTAGAGAATGTACCATTTATGATGACTCTTCGTTTCCTGTCTTTTAGCCAACTCCTTGCCATCCGTATATACGTTCCCCTAGTCCTTGCTTCTGAAGTTTCAGTATAAGGCTATGTTCATTTTTATTGACGTGCTTTAGGTGCAGCTCCTGCACCATAAAAGGATCCTCTTTTTGATAAAATGCATCACCGTCTGTGCTGCTTTTTTGCTCAGTTTTCCGTTAATTCTGTAGGAATGTGATTCCTGTAATTACGTCTTTTGGGGTATGTCTCTACCAGATTTTCACATTTAGAGGCTAAGTTTTGCCAATTCTTCCTTGCAAAATTGCTCTAGCGCAGTTAGATTGGGTGGAGAACGTCAGTGAACAGCAAATTTCAAGTCTTGTGACAGATTTTCCATTGTACTTAGGTCTGGGCTATTACTAGGTCATTCATATACATGAATTTGCTTTGATCTAAACCATTTCATTGTAGTTCTGGCAGTATGTTGAGGGCCCTTGTCTTGCTACTTGGGTGAACCTGTGCCACAGTTTCCATTCTTTTGCAGCATCTGACAGGTTTTCCTTTATGATTGCTCTGCACAGGGTGGTCCATTTATATAGAAGCACCTAAATAAAATGGGAATGGTTTGTGATATCAACTTCCTGTTGTGGCACATTGGTATATGGGAGGAAGAAAACTTTTCCAGATGGATGGTGTCCATGGTGGCCATTTTAAAGTCGTCCATTTTGGATTCAATTTTATTTTTTCAAAGGGAAGAGGGTCATGTGACACATCAAATATATTGATAATTTCATAAGAAAAACAATATTGTGCTTGGTTTTAACATAACTTTCTTTCATGAGTTATTTACAAGTTTATGACCACTTATAAAATGTGTTCAAAGTGCTGCCCATTGTGTTGGATTGACAATGCAGCCCTCTTCTCTCACTCTTGACACACTGATAGCAACACCGCAGAAGAAATACTAGCACAGATTTCCAGTATCCATTGTTTCAGATGCTGCACATCTCGTATCTCCACAGCATAGACAATTGTCTCCAGATGAGTGATGAAGGCAAACTTTTTGTGAATGGTGAAGTTAACAAACAAAACCACCACTATTGGTCTGACACTAAAGGCCCTGTCACACATAACGAGATCGCTAACGAGATTGCTGTTGCGTCACAGATTTAGTGACGCAACAGCGATCCCATTAGCGATCTCGTTCTGTCACAATGATCTGGCCCCTGCGGTGAGATCGTTGATCGTTACATACTGCTCTGGATCATTTCCACATCGATGTGTTCCCGCTGGGAGCGCTACATCGTTGTGTTTGACAGGGACAATGACCAGCGATCTCAATGCTATGCTAGGGAGTTACAATTCCCAACGACCTCGGTATAATTCTGGATCGCTAGTGCATCGTTTTTCACATCGCTGGTGAGATACCTGTTTGACATCTTACCAGCGGCATGAAAAACGACGCACCAGCGATCTCTACACATCGTTATCGGGATTGAGATCGCTGGTGCATCGTTATGTGTGACTGGCCCTTAATCCACAGTGGATAGATCCCTCCAAGACTGTTGGAACACAAATATTAATGGTATGGTGAGGTATATGGGGTACAAAGATAGTGGAGCCATTCTTCATCAATGGAAACCTCAATGCAACTGGATATCTGAATCATGTAGCAATTTCAGATATCCAGTGGCATTAAAGTTTCCATTGATTAGACCATGCTAAAAACACTGTCAGTGTGCTGTGTGATTTTTTTTATCGCACCCACTGACTTGCATTGGCAAGTCTCGCAAAAAACTTGCATCAAGTGGCAGCATGATCCATTATGTGGATGGGAAAAAAGCTGAAGACAAATGTTCGTCTGATCTAAATAATTTCTTAATATTGGTCAAAGTGGAATAAAGGCCACTTCACACACACAGATATCTGAGTCCAATATCTGAACAGATCTCTGGTTGCAGTGAAATCATGGATACATTGCTCCATGTTGTACACAGCCACAAAATGGAGCAATGTGTCCATGATTTCACTGCAACCAGAGATCTGTTCAGATATTGGACTCAGATATCTGTGTGTGTGAAGTGGCCTTAATGGTGGGTTTACACACACCAATCATTGTATCCAATCTCTGAACCAATCTCTGGTTGCAGTGAAATCATGGACAGATTGCTCCATGTTGTACACAGCCACAAAATGGAACTATGTGTCCATGATTTCACTGCAACCAGAGATCTGTTCAGAGATTGGATACAATGATTGGTGTGTGTAAACCCACCATTAGAGATTTTCTCACATTGCACTCATCCGATCATCAACGCCCATGTGTCTGAGCCCTAATAGTTATTCAATGGACAGATTCTGCCAGATTTCTCCAGCTACTCCTGCAATGATGAAACTGGATGCACCCGCACCCCATGCGGAGGCATCCAGTTGCATATTTGACAAGGATCCAGTGGGTGGTTTTGCAGTTCATAGAACATGGACCGGAAATCTGAATCTGAATGAATCTGTGTCTCATAGACCCCCCAATCAGATTTTACCCATGGTGCGCTGGATCTGGGTGGATCCTGGAGCCCGTGTTTTTTTTCACAGAGACCAAAATCGAACCGTACACAACTGGGTGTACCCGCAAGTGAAAAGGTATCAACCATTGAGGACTCTCAGATTGCAATATTTTTTTATGGCCCCATTGAAAGTCAATGGGGCTGAAAACTGATGTAAGTACAACCAGTTTAGGACATATTCACACAGATGCTGAAAAACCAGTGTGTAACCAGCTTTACCAAGTTAACCAGTGGAAAAGAATGGTGCGGGAGTGGCAGAGGCAGACCTGGAATAGACTTTTCTTTTTTGCTTGTGGAAATCCCCACTGTTAGGCTGGGTTCACATTGGCGTTCCCCTCCGCAGCGTTCTGCGGAGGGGAAGCGCCATGTGTGCGCAGCCAGCGCAAGCCCCTATCTTTATAATGGGAGCGCACGGAGCTGCGCTTGACTACGCATGACCGTGCGCTCCCATTCACTCCCATATGTGATTTGTACGCAGGCGGACGCCTGCGCACACATCACACACTCTCGTCCGCACCAGGGACGCGACATGTTGCATTCCCGGTGCGGACGGGAGTGTGTGATCTGTGCGCATGCCTTCACATGCGCACAGATCACTCATGGCGGGCAATGGGAGCGCACGGTGGTCTGTAAGCATCTGCAGACACCGTGCGGACCATTATAAAGGATAGGGCTGCCGTCTGCATGCAGACACTTGCAGATGTCCTCCGCAGAACGCTGCAGAGGCATCTGCAAGTGTGAACCCAGCCTTAAAACTCTAAAAACACCTTTCATTCCTTTGTCTTGTGATTTGAAGGAGAATTGAATTTGAAACAAACTAAATTTGTAATTTTTGAAGTTAAACTACAAAATTAAAAGTACCAGAATTTTAGATCTAAAAATAAATCGATGATTACAATCAATCTAATGGAGTTCCTCTTCAAAAAGGAACAATCCATGAACACAATGTGCTCATAATAATGTTACCGCTTTTACTTTACCAATCAATGAGGGAAGTGACCAGTTTGAGGAATTACTGTATATACTCGCGTATAAGCCGAGTTTTTCAGCCCAAAATTTGGGCTGAAAAGTCCCCCCCTCGGCTTATACGCGAGTCACTGTATACTGTATACAATGTATACAGTATACAGGCCGCCCGCCCCCATCAGTATACAGGCCCCCCCCTTGCTGCACAATCCTGTAAAGGAATACATTAGTATACTTATCCCTGCCACCAGGGGTGAACCTAGCCTCTGTGCTGCCTGAGGCGAACTGCAAAATGGCGCCCCCCCTCCCCCCAGAAAGTCTTTTTTCAATTGGTAGAAATAAATCTAGTTTGCACAGATTTATATCTACCCTGTAAAATGAAATGAGGACAATAGTGGATATTTTAATTTTGAGAAATAGAAAAAAAGTTGTTCAAACACATGTATGTCAGCGCCATCACACACATACAAGGACCACACGGACGAATCCAGAACAAGCGTCATTAATGGTAATGGCAGGATTGGCTCAACCATACAGACACACAATGGCTGGCAGAGCGGTGGTCCTGTAGGCAGACACAGTCCTGCAACCTGAAGCGTGCTGAGCATGTGAGCCGGTATCAAAGGTGAGAATACAAGCTTTGACATATATGTACTTCAAAAGGTAGTGAAGGGGTTAAATTACACTATATATACATGTATACAGCACAGATATACTGGACAACACACGCTCATTACATACACATCATATACTCACACAGACACACACATCATACATGTCTTAGTTATATAACAGATGCTCAGCAGGTACACATCATATATACAGCATATGGATGCTGCAGAAGAGTATATACACACACTTCACTCAAAAGATATCTAAACACACACACACACAAAGCAACTCATACACAGCTCCCACACAAAACTCACACACAGACACGCAGCTCACACACACAACTCCCACACACAGACACGCAACTCACACACAGACACAACACACAGTTCACACACACAACTCACACACAGCTCACACACAGACATGCAACTCAGACACAGCTCACACTCAGACACAGCTCACACTCAGACACAGCTCACACACAACTCCCACACACAGACACGCAACTCAGACACAACACACAGTTCACACACACAACTCACACACAGCTCACACACACAACTCACACACAGCTCACACACAGACACGCAACTCACACAGACATGCAACTCACACACAGCTCACACTTAGACACAGCTCACACTCAGACACAGCTCACACACACATGCAACTCACACACACATGCAACTCACACACAACACACACACACAGCTCACACAACACACACACAGCTCACACAACACACACAGCTCACACAACACACACAGCTCACACAACACACACTCAGCTCACACAACACACTCAGGTCCCACAACACACACAGCTCACACAAATCTCACTCACAGCTCACTCACAGATTATACAGATACCTCACACAGTCCTCTGTGCTGTCTGTACATGTGCAGCTTCACATGCTCACAGCCCCTGGGCCCCAGCCCCAATGTCCCAGCCGCCTCACTCCCTGGCCAGCAGTAGATCTGTCACCTTGTGACCTGGAGCTTCTTATCATCGTATCTCAGCACAGGAGGCTGCTCTCTGATCTTTGTCGGCTCTCACTTCTTCCCGCGCCGTGCAGGAGAACATGAGCACCCCCTGCAGATGCCGCCCCTTCCTTCACCAGCAGGTGGCGCCACCTGAATCAGGCCACTCACATTGCCTCATCATTGATTCGGCCCTGCCTGCCGCTGTCCCGCTGCTGCTGTCCCGCCGCCGCCATCGCGCTCCTCCGGCTTCATCCGTCTTCTTCCGGCTTCCTCCGGTGGGCGCAGGCAATGACGTCATTGTCTGCGCGCCAGAGGAGGAAGCCGGAAAACGCTGGATGAAGCCGGAGGAGCGCGATGGCGGCGGCGGGACAGCGGCAGGGATAAGTATACTAATGTATTCCTTTACAGGATTGTGCAGCAAGGGGGGGGCCCTGTATACTGATGGGGGGAGGGGGTTGTATATACCTCTGGGGCTGTATATACCTCTGGGGCTGTATATACCTCTGGGGCTGCTGTATACTACCACTGGGGCTGCTGTATATACCTCTGGGGCTGTATATACCTCTGGGGCTGCTGTATACTACCACTGGGGCTGCTGTATATACCTCTGGGGATGATGTATACTACCACTGGGGCTGCTGTATATACCTCTGGGCTGCTGTATACTACCTCTGGGGCTGCTGTATACTACCACTGGGGCTGCTGTATATACCTCTGGGGCTGCTGTATTCTAACCACTGGGGCTGCTGCTGTATATACCATTGGGGCTGCTGCTGTATACTACCACTGGGGCTGCTGCTGTATATACCACTGGGGAGGCTGCTGTATACCACACTGCTGGAGGCTGTATACCTGTGCTAGGGTCCACCCTCGGCTTATACACGAGTCAATAGGTTTTCCCAGGTTTTGGGGGCAAAAGTAGGGGGGTCGGCTTATACACGGGTCGGCTTATACACGAGTATATACGGTAACTTGTTTCTGAGCTGAATATACCGAGTTTTAGTAGCCTTTTAGTAGTGTTTGCCCCAGCAAATTTCTGATTCTGGTTAATGGTAGCTACATAAAGACACATCTGATGACAGGTTCAAAGGAGCATATGAAAAATGTCCGTTTTTTCTGGATCAGAAATAGACAATATTTCATGAGTGCTGTCATCCGTATACATCAACAGTATAATTCAACAGTCAAAACATTTTACAAGACCAGTTGACTCACCGTTGCCTGGTCCTCAGATCTCAGGCGCTGCTTCACTGTCACGGTTCCGTGCCTGAGGCTGTGGGGCCCAGTGGTCAAATGGACAGGTTGGGGAAATGTGGAATAAAGTCTTGTTTCGTGACGCTACCTGTGGGTGTCCGGTGATAGCACCTGCGCTGCTTGGGCCTCCGGGGGATGTGCGGCAGCTAGATGGGATGCTCCCCACAGGATGAGCAATGATCCCCGGGGCCAGGAGCTGCACTGAGTGGAATATGGCAGCTCAGCTAGTTGGGAACACCAGAGGTTAAGACAGCTACGGCAGAACACACGGACACGATGCTCCTCTGCACGGGTCTTTACTGTATTTTTTGGTACGGTACACGGTAACACAGTTCTTAGGTAACAGACCGGGTGGTCCCAGTGGTGATCAGTCTCTGTCCAAAGCTCCACAGTGTTCCTGCTTTACTAACGGTCCCTGTTTGTTGCTTGTCGTGGCTTTAGTTCACCAGGTTAGGATACTGGGTCTCTCTAGGATCTCTCTAGTGGATTACCTGCTCCATATTTTTCAATCGGCTACAAAGGGTCTTAGACTCCCGTGGTGGGTACCCTCCTGGGATGACGACAGGTTTTGGTAGCTGCAGTGGTGCGCTCCTATGAAGCTCTTCTACCACTCCGGTTTGTAGTACAACGATGAACGACTGTCTACCTCGGAACCGGCATCCGGTGGGACTGGGCGTGGGTGTTTTTGAACCCGTTGCTTTTGTTGCTTTGCCCACTTTCTTGTCTGGGTTACTGCTTCTCGGTGCCCTCCCAGTTAGATCTGTCTTGACTTCTGTCCTTGACCTGGTCTCTCCCACGTTCTAACTTTCCTTTTTCTATTCTTTCCCCACACTACACCTCCCACTCCTCCCACTAGGACCTGATTGGTCCTCTGCCTCTGAATGGTGCATGTGGTACATGGAGCTTTGGATTTAACTTGTTCACCACTGAGACGGACGATATTGCATCTTCAATGAGATATAGAAATTGGTTGCGCCACGCTGCTTTATGTTTTATATCCACCCTCTGTTAAGTCACCGTTACACTCACCTTTTCCTATTGTGCTGTCCGCACAACAGGGGGGCTCACATAGTGAGTGCACGGGGTCTCTCTCTGGACGGTGTGGATTTCTTTCCCTTTTTCCTCGGTGTCCGCCTGTGTAATTGCACGTGATCCGTCACCTGTTTTCCTCTCCTTTATTAGATTTGTCTTCTCCTCCGGAGCTGCTCCACCGCTCTCCCCATAGGGAGATGGATATGCAGGCAATGGAATAAAACGATGTTTGGGTGAGCGCTGGGATATGAAGACAGCTACACTTCAACAAGTATTTTACCTGTAAGTTTATTGTTCAAATCACACTAGGTCCTCTCCCACAACATGTTTCGACGCTCAGGGCGTCTTCCTCAAGTGGACCTTGAGGAAGACGCCCTGAGCGTCGAAACATGTTGTGGGAGAGGACCTAGTGTGATTTGAACAATAAACTTACAGGTAAAATACTTGTTGAAGTGTAGCTGTCTTCATATCCCAGCGCTCACCCAAACATCGTTTTATTCCATATATGATATTGCATCTTCAGTCAGGGATGCAATACCTTCCTGTGACACACTCGTTGCTGGGCGCCACACAATCAGAGAAGCAGGTGAGAAGACTAGTCAGCCTGTTATTCAAAAATGCAAGTCACATACTTGTGGCCCCGTGAATGACCACTGGTAGGAGGAATCATGACATGCCACCATTTGGCAGTGCATGAGTGCATGGAGTACCTGCAAACCTCTTCCCAACCTGTAAAAATCCCTTTAATCATTGTGATTAGGGATGAGCGAACTGGACTTTAAAGTTTGGACTCCATACCAAACACAGAGTTTAAAAACATTTCAGTGTTTGGGTGCCTTACATATCACTGCAGTGATCCTCGCTGTGCTCGGATACATTCGGTGCTTGGCTCAGTGTGAGCCGCTTGCGGCGTATGATCGGCTCACACTGGGGGTAAAATCAACGTTTTTGAATGTAGTGTACAAAAAATTTATGACAAAACCCCATGCTCCCTTCCCTGGAAGTGTTTTGCTTATGGCCAAACTGCCCAATCAGTCTTTAAATATATCCCCGGCACACAATAAAAGAAGAGAGATGATTATCCTTTTTGTGTTTTTTTTGTTTTTTATTTTTGAAGGTGAAAAACAGGTTGTATCACGCAATGTTTCGGCTCCAGTTGAGCCTTTCTCAAGTGAGTCTTCTGTATATATAGAAAGGGGGTTTGTGGTTCAGTTCCCACATGAGCAACTGCTCAGGCCAGTACCCTGTTTGAGGTACTCAGCATATGACTCCGTCCTTTGTGTCAGTGCAGCAGCATGGTGGCTGGTCTGGGTGGATGGACCTTCAAAAATAAAAAACACAAAAAGGATAATCATCTCTCTTCTTTTATTGTGTGCCGGGGATATATTTAAAGACTTTGTGGCCTATTTTTCCCTTGTGCACCTAAACGGTGGTCGAGCTATACTATATGCTCTCTGACTGCCCAATCAGTGACTTCGAAGGAGGTTTGGGTCAAGTTTGGGTCCAGAACAGAACTTTAAAAAGTTGAATGTGCAGAACCCAAACTTCCTCGGGTCCGCTCCTCCCTAATTGCAATGTATCTGTAAATATTGGATGCAATACAGATGATGCTTATGGGATCCTTTTTTTTTTGCGTACCATAGATTTGAATTAGGTGAGCCTCATCTGAAAAACACTTTGTGTGAAAAAACGCTTATGTAAAGGGTGCATTCTGGTGACCGTATAAATTGGTCTGCAATCAGAATACAATGCTCAGACTAGTCACACGTTTCTCAACATGAGTGTAAGGGCCCCATCAGACTGAGCGACGCTCCAGCGATCCCAACAGCGATAAAGACCTGCCGGGATCGCTGGAGCGTTGCTACCTGGTTGCTGGGGAGCTGTCAAACAGGCAGATCTCCCAGTGACCAGGAACCAGGGAGCCACCTCACATCGCTGGAAGTGGGAATACGCTGGTAACCAGGGGCGTATTAGGGGGTGCAGCCGGACTTTTTGCACCGGGCGCCGCTCAGTGGGGGGCGCCGGTGCCATCATCAGGTGACCAGGCATCCGGCGCTGGCACTGCAGCGCCGCTGCCAGAACTAATCTCCTCCTCGTCGCATATTAGCACGGGCGGCCATGGAGAAGTGCGTGCACACCAAGCCCTGCTGCTGGTCCGCCCCCTGGCAGTTACAACCCCCCCGGCTGACGTCACCCGGCACCGCACAGTGGGATAGAGAGGACTGGAGAAGAAGAAGAGCCTAAACAGGCGAGAGGGGAGGGGGGTGGTGGCTGACCCGGCTGGGAGTTATGAGGTGTATATATGTATACATCAGGCGCAGGCACACACTATGAGGTATAATATTATACCTCATAGTGTGTGCCTGCCTGGTGATGTATACATATATACACCTCATAGTGTGTGCCTAATATATATACAATATATATACACCCCATAGTGTGTGCCTGATGTATACATATATATACCTCAGGTATATATATGTATACATCAGGCACACACTATGGGTGTATATATACTGTATATATATTAGGCACACACTATGAGGTGTATATACCGTATATATGACACACTGTATATATAATGTGTATATATATATAGAACTGACTGCACACAGAGCACAGCTGTATATAGAGGACAGGCTGCACACACAGCACAGCTGTATATAGATGACAGTCATCTATATACAGCTGTGCTCTGTGTGTGCAGCCTGTCCTCTATATACAGCTGTGCTCTGTGTATTATGTGTTTCACTGCTTAGTGTCCCCCCTTCTCCAGGGCCAGCAGGGCTCCGGAAATAGTCTGTGGTCACCACCTGCAGAACCGCTACTTTGATGGGGCCGTTACACGGGACGACATCGCCGGATTTATCGCCGGATTTATCACCGGGGGGGGGGCGCCAAAATAAATCCTTGCCCCGGGTGCCAGAAAACCTAGTTACACCTCTGCTGGTAACTATGATAAACAGCGGGTATCTAGGCAGCATGCGCAAATGCAGGCGCAGGAAAGAGATCGCTTGTTGTGGTATTGGCTGAATTGCCCCGCCTCCTGTGGTGACATCACTGCTTATACCCACCCTGCTCCATGTTAACCATGGAGCAGGGCAGGGAAAGGCGGTGACATCACCGCTTATACCCGCCCTGCTCCATGTTAACCATGGAGCAGGGCGGGGAAAGGTGGTGACATCACCGCAGGAGGCGGGGCAATGCGCCCAGCACCACAACAAACGATCTCTCTCCTGCGCCTGCGTTTAGCTAGGCGTGCAGCAGGTGAGGGAGAGAATGAGTGACATGAGGGAGGTGGCGGAGGGCGGAAAAAAGATACAGGGGGCGTGAAACTGCCCTGTGAGGGAAGTGGCTCCAGCCACTAGACCCCACCTATCCGGCTCCAGTATGTAAGTTTTCAAATTCAATTATCTCGGGGTACAGGGGGGCTCAAGGGATGGGGGACCCCTTGCCTGAATGTAGTAGACATGCTGCATTCAGTGCTGCAATTAGATCACCATGCCTGGGAGGTGACAGGTCCTGTTTAAAAATTTGAATCACACCCCTGCTTGCGCCTTAATAATTTTCAGTGCCAAAAGATATATTGAGTGGGCGGAAGAAATATTTAATATTTTACTGTTCCTTTTATTTTAATACTGTACTGCCATTTGTCTCATTAAATTGTTGCAGGTTTGATGAAATGGATGTTTACAAGGAGTAGAAAAGTACCGTAAATGTTTCTTCAATACCTGACACAAATAAAAGCTCTGTTGTGATCATTGCCTAAGTTTTTTTTTTATTTGTTTTTTTTTAATGTTTCTAGGCTTTGTTTTCACTTTTTCATACAGTAATTAGGGCCCTTTTACACACTGCAACTTTCCAGCGATCACGACCACGAACTGACCTGGCTGGGATCGCTGTTGCGTCGCTACGTGGTCGCTGGTGAGATGTCAAACAGTCAGATCTCACCAGCGACGCAGTAATGATACGGCAGTCGTTGGGACCCTGTCACTCTCGGGCGTAGTATTGAGATCGTTGGTCGTTGTCCCTATCAAACACAGCGATGCATGCTGCTGAGCGGGAGCGCGACGACCTAGAAATGGTCCTGAACGATTTGTAATGATCAGCGATCTCACAGCGGGGGCCTGGTCGCTGCTACGTGTCACACATGGCGAGGCCGCTGTTACGTCACAAAACCTGTGATGTTGCAGCGATATAACTAGCGATGCTGTGTGTGAAGGTACCCCTTAAGGTACCGTTACACAGCAAGACATCATTAACGATGTCGCTGATACGTCACGGGTTTGGAGGCGTACCAGCGACATAGTTAGGACGTTGTCGCGTGTAACACTGCGAATCAACAATGATAATTTGTTGGATCATTGATCGCAGGTTTGAGAACATGTTCTAAAACCTCACGATCAATGATCCACCAACCTGCTAGATCGTTGTGTGACACCACGATAACAATGTCGTTTACAACTTCACCCATTCACACCAAAGAGCAGGAATTGTTTGCGGGGTTTGCGAACGATACCTGCTCACAACATCATTGGCGAGTTGTCCATGATATCTAGACATGTGGCATCTCACCAACGATGTCTAAACGATGTCTGCAACGACAGAATCGGATCTGAATCAGCACCCATGTTATCCAATGGGGATCGGATCTGATTCTGTCCAATTTTTTGCAGAAATCGTAGACTGCTATGATTTTGGCTCCTGAAAAAAATCGGACAGAATCAGATCGTAGGCAAATTGGATGGCAATTATTCCAAAACAGATCCGATCCGATGCCTTTAACATGGGGCCCTATGGAGCAGGGTCCGAGGAAACACCTGATGTCTACTCGGACCTGATTTTAGTGTACTGAGCATGCTCAGTACACTAAAACTATTGTGTGCCACCTAATTTCTCTTCTGCAATGTATATACATACATTGTGGAAGTGAAATATAACTAAAATCAAGTGTTTAAAATAAAAAAATCTTTATTCTCACCTGCCAGTGCTCCCCGCTCGGTAACAGGACCTGGAATGATGTCACAACCCGATCCGCGGTAACCGCTCATGCGACCAGATGACGCTTCTGACATCATCGCAGGTCCCATAAAACCTATCGGGAGCTCTATTGACATGCTAGGGCAGCGCTGGCAGGTGAGAATAAAGATTTTTTATGTTGGAATGGCAGGAGGAGCGGGGAAAAGAGGAGAGGAGAGGGGAGAACAGCGGGACAGCAGGGGGAAAACAGGGGGACAGCAGAGTACACCAGGGCAAAACAGGTGGACAGCAGGGGACATCAGGGGGACAGCAGGAGACACCAGTGGAACAACGAGATGACAGGAGGCAGAGAGGAGGGGGAGTGAGGTGACAGGAGACCAAACTGATCCTGCAAAATGTCGGAATCGGATGCCTATTTGGCATCCGATTGCAGGGATCAGTTTGGATCCGATGCTGTCCGATTTTCATTGGACAGCATCGGATTTAACTAAATCGCAATGTGAAAGTGGCCTTAAGGGGCCATCACACGCGTCAATATCGCTGTCAATGTCACTGCTGCACGTGACGTTGCAGTGATATTGACGCGTGTGACATGGTATATCTGTAAGAGAGTAAACTAATAAGCTGCTAAAACCAAGCAGTCTGCCATTTTGTAGTGGCCCAGGAAAGTGAAAAAGTCTCTGGTTGCCATGGTGACTGCTCTGTGTCTAGGAAAGTGAAAGCACAATCTCTGGTTGCCTGGGTGACGGCTCTGTCAGTGGCTCCTGTTGTTGTTGATCACTGACTGCGGTGGCCATTACTAGTGTAAAGATTACAGCAGAGCCAGTGCAAGCTATATGGGCCTTTAAAGTTGTTGGCAAGCCCTGTTGTGTGGACTAAAGACTTTATCTTGAACTGAGAAAGTGTCCAGCATCCGAGTAGAGGCTGAGGAGATGTTCCCCCTGATGGAGCGAGTGATTGGCGTCCAGGAAGGCCGTGAGTGACTGCGAAAGGAGAGCCAGCGTCCGGTGCCATCCACATTGGGGGGATCCTGACAAGGAGGCTGAGGAGATGTTCCCCTGATGGAGAGAGTGATTGGCGTCCAGGAAGGCCGTGAGTGACTGCGAAAGGAGAGCCGGCATCCGGTGCCATCCACATTGGGAGGATCCTGACAAGGTCCTGACAAGCCCTGGAAAAGAGTGCTCCACAGATTGCACCCCAAGCTTACAGAACTAAAGTACTGGACATGTGAATCTGGCACTGGCTGGTAAGCTGCCAAATTTTGCTGTTTTTTTACAATACGGTTTTTTTTTTTGGCGCCAAAGGTTTTTCTTTTCTTTTTCTTTTTCTGGACTTGCTGCAGCCCACGTGGAATATACACCAGTGTAAAGCTACATTTGAGGTTGATGGTACCATAGTTTTGAGATACATAGGTATCCCTGTGCTAAGTGTATAGCCAGCATTGATATAGTGTAATGTATTGTTATTAGCTGTGATAAGTTATACTCAGTGTGCCATCTCAGAGGTCCCATCAGACCGCCCACAGTTGATGTACATAGCCTTTAGTTAAGTTAAATCCTTGATAAGTCTAACGTGTAGGTAAATTTGCTCCTGGTTCTGAGTGTGATTTACATATCCTGGGAACTCTGAGATCGGTGCATTGATGTCGGCTAGCGCTGAGGGTGTTAAACTGTTATTGGTAATATTTTAAGGGGATTTTGAGATTTTTACATTCCATACTGAACCATACCTTGATCCCCATATCAGTAAAAATACTGTTGTTTATTTCTGCCTCTGTCTCAGTCTGTGACTCACTGGATCTTAATAGGACCTCCGGTCATTACATATCAACCAGGGATAAATTGCTGGGAGCTGGTATCGATGGTAAACTGCGGGTATCTAGGGACCCTAGTTACCCGCTGTGTACCTTGGGTACCAGCAGGTGAGCCGAGAAGGTTGGTAACAACCAAGGTATACATCAGGTATCTAGGCAACGCACGCTGCCTAGATATCAGCAGTTTACCATGGATACCAGCCTGCTCCCACTAACCGCGGCCTGGCAGCGGGAGCAAGACATCGTGGAAACGATATTTAAATCATTTCCACGATGTCGCTGGTCCACTGATCTCTGGTGAGACTGCCTGTGTGACAGCTCACCAGTGATCAGCTGTCAATGTCGCCAGCGATCAGATCGCTGATGACATTGACGTGTGTGACGGGGCCTTTAGTTTTGCAATTCAATTAAGAAATACATGGAGTGCTATCAATGCATGATCTCATTTGATACTTGACTAAATGCTGCCGGAATGGACCACACAGTAGACTAGCTGTCTACGATAATGGTCATTGTTGTGTTGTGTAAACATCTAAGCTGATGCCAAACAAATATTTACAGAAGATTATCAATAAAAGCCAGTGATAATCACCTCCTACCATAGGTGTTTATCTGGGATGTATCATTGTACTATTTGTTTAGATGACTTGGTTGAATACTATCTAGCCTTGTGTTCGTTATCTGTGCACTGGTTGTATGTTTGTATGTTTGTCCATATAAGAAATATATATATTTCTCAATATACAGTAATTGCATGTGATATCCATGCAAAAGGCAGCCACATCTATTTACGTATATATGAATATGAACATGAATATGTGTGTATATTTATATATACAGCTCTGGCAAAAATTAAGTGACCACTGCAAAATTTTCGGTTTCTCTGATTTTTTTCTTTCTAGGTATATTTTTGAGTAAAATGTACATTGTTGTTTTATACTATAAACTACTGACAACACGTCTCAGAAATTCAAAGCTGAAAATTTTGTATATATTTGCAGCAAATGAGAAATCGTCAAAATAATAAAAAAGAAACATCAGACATCAAATAATGCAAAGAAAACAAGTTCATATTCATTTAGAAAAAACAATACTAATGTTTTAACTCATGAAGAGTTCAGAAATCAATATTCAGCAGAAATAACCATGATTTTTAATCACAGCTTTCATGCTTCTTGGCCTACTTTCACACTATTTTTGGGTGACCTTATGCCACTCCTGACACAAACATTTAAGCAGTTCTTCTTTGTTTTATGGCTTGTGACTATCCATCTTCCTCTTGATTATATTCCAGAGGTTGTAAATGGGGTTCAGCTCTGGAGATTGGGCTGGCCATGACAGGGTCTTGATGTGGTGCTCCTTCATCCACACATTGATTGACCTAGCTGTGTGGCATGGGCATTGTCCTGCTGGAAAAAAAACAGTCCTCATAGTTGGGGAACATTGCCTGAGCAGAAGGAAGCAAGTGATTTTCAAGGATAACCTTGTATGCGGCTTGATTCATACGTCCTTCGCAAAGATTAACTTGCCCAATTCCAGCCTTGCTGAAGCATCCCCAGATCATCACCGATCCTCCTCCAAATTTCACAGTGGGTGCAAGACACTGTGGCTAGTACGCCTCTCCAGGTCTCCGTCTAACCATTAGACAAACAGTGTTGGGCAAAGCTGAAAATTACACTCATCAGAGATTAATTTACCCGTTGAAGGCAGCACGCCCGAAACGGTGCCGTCGTCACCCGTCCCCCTCCCTGCACTATGTAACAACTATCCCAATAAAGGACTCCGCATGTCGCAACTTCAGTGAGTGCCGCTCTTTTCTTATATTGTTTAGAGATTAATTTACTCCAATCCTCTATGGTCCAATCCCTATGCTCTTTGGCAAACTAAAGCCCGGCTCTCCTTTGTTTCGCATTGATGAACGGCTTTTTCCTAGCTTTACATGACTTGAGCCCTTTATGAATTGTTCTTGCCGTGCACTTCACCCCAGCTGCAATTTGTCATTCCTTTTGTGGGTCACTTGATGTCATCCTGCGGTTGCTGAGTGACATTCGAATAAGATGACGGCCATCCTGGTCAGTGGAGAGTCGCTTTCACCCTCTGCCGGTCTATAACTTTGTTGTCCCAGATGTCTGATTCTTGACCTTGTTGTAATAGACTGCCGTCTTCGAAATTATAAGGAGGGAGGCAACATGAAGCTCACTGTATCCCTCTGCTAGTAAAGCCAGAATTGAGCCCTTCTTTTTCTCACTCAAGACTTTTCTTTTCAACTCCTTTGCCATGGTTGAAAGTTATTTTTTTCATTCAAATTACTTTTGGGCTATTCCTAGCATTTGTTTTGCCCTCCAGCTTGTCCTATTGCAAGAGGATTGTGAAGACCACAGCAGTGTTTTTTATACTTTCCCTCATTAAATAAGATTTGGTTGAGGTGATCACCTAATCAGAAGCACATTAAGTAGAATGAGGTGTACTTTAGTTGGAATTCAACTGACACTGGAATGGAATCGCTGTCGGACATGCAGCGATGGGGATTTTTACAAAACTGTGCAGTGGTCTCTTAATTTTTGCCAGAGCTGTGTATAATATATATTTATATATGTATACATGTGTACATAAAACACATGTGCATAATACATATGCACATATGTATTTACAGTCATATGAAAAAGTTTGGGCACCCCTCTTAATCTTACTCTTTTTTTTTTTTAATTGTGTTTTTGCAACAGCTATTTCAGTGTGATATATGTAATAACTGATGGACACAGTAATATTTCAGGATTGAAATGAGGTTTATTGTACTAACCGAAAATGTGAAATATGCATTATTTCAAAAATTGACAGTTGCAAAAGTATGGGCAGCTCAACAGAAAAGTGACATTAATATTTAGTAGATCCACATTTTGCAAAAATAATAGCCTCTAGTCGCTTCCTGTAGCTGTTAATGAGTTCCTGGATCCTGGATGAAGGTATTTTTGACCATTCCTCTTTACAAAACAACTCCAGTTCAGTTAAGTTTGATGGTCGCCAAGCATGGACAGCCCGCTTCAAAACATCCCACAGATGTTCAATGATATTCAGGTCTGGGGACTGGGATGGCCATTCCAGAACATTGTAATTGTTCCTCTGCATGAATGCATGAGTAGATTTGGAGCCGTGTTTTGGATCATTGTCTTGCTGAAAGATCCATTCCTGGCGTAACTTCAACTTTGACACTGATTCTTGAACATTATTCTCAAGAATCTGCTAATACTGAGTGGAATCCATGCGACCCTCAACTTTAACAAGATTCCCGGTGCCGTCATTGGCCACACAGCCCCAAAGCATGATGGACCCTCCCCCAAATTTGACAGTGGGTAGCAAGTGTTTTTCTTGGAATGCTGTGTTTTTGTGGCGCCATGCATAACGCCTTGTTGTATGACCAAACAACTCAATCTTTGTTTCATTAGTCCACAGGACCTTCTTCCAAAATGAAACTGGCTTGTCCAAATGTGCTTTTGCATACCTCAGACGACTCTGTTTGTAGCGAGTAAGGAGAAACGGCTTCTTCTTTCGCATCACTCTCCCATACAGCTTCTCCTTGTGCAGTGTGCACTGTATTGTTGACCGATGCACAGTGACACGATCTGCTGCAAGATGATGCTACAGGTCTTTGGAGGTGATCTGTGGATTGTTCTTGACTGTTCTCACCATTCTTCTTCTCTGTCTTTCTGATATTTTTGTTGGCCACTTCTGGCCTTTACAAGAACTGTCCCTGTGGTCTTCCACTTCCTTACTATGTTCCTCACAGTGGAAACTGACAAATTAAATCTCTGAGACAACTTTTTGTATCCTTCCCCTGAACAACTATGGTGAACAATCTTTTTTTTCACATCATTTAAGAACTGTTTTGAGGAGCCCATGATGCCACTCCTCAGAGAAGTGTCTATTAGAATCACTGCACACATACACTTAAGGAGTTTTTTTGCTTGTTGGTGAAATTTATTGAAACAAGTGCTCTTATAGTGATTGCGACAGAATGATGTTTCGTCATTCAAGACCTTGATCACATAAGTCGCCTTGGGCTATGTTGTGGTACATGAAGGATGTGGTCCTTATGATAAGTATAGGAACAGCGGGTATGCCCTTAGTAGTTCTGAACTGAGGGCTGTCCTGTACAGGGTAATGGTCACTAATGCCTTTAGATTAGCCAGGGTCAGAGCGGTCGCTCTATGTGGGGTGGTGGCACGGCGGTGGAGTGTGTTCACACTCAGTTGTAGCAAGTTGTAACAACTCCTTGCTACAACTGAGTGTGAACACACTCCACCGCCGTGCCACCACCCCACATAGAGCGACCGCTCTGACCCTGGCTAATCTAAAGGCATTAGTGACCATTACCCTGTACAGGACAGCCCTCAGTTCAGAACTACTAAGGGCATACCCGCTGTTCCTATACTTATCATAAGGACCACATCCTTCATGAACCACAACATAGCCCAAGGCGATTTATGTGATCAAGATCTTGAATGACCGAAACGTCATTCTGTCGCAATCACTATAAGAGCACTTGTTTCAATAAATTTCACCAACAAGCAAAAAAACTCCTTAAGTGTATGTGTGCAGTGATTCTAATAGACATTTATGTGGGACTTACGAGCCTCCTTCACAAGCACCATACCCCCACACCTATCGTGTGCTAGCCATTGAATCTCACACTCCTCAGAGAAGATACAACTAGGAGAACAACTTGCAAGTGGACACCTGAAATACCTTTTCTCATGATTGGATACACCGGACTATGAAGTACAAAGCTCAATGAGGTTACCAAACCAATTTAGTGCTTCAGTAAGTCAGTAAAAAGTAGTTAGGAGTATTGAAATCATGAAAATCAGAAGGGTGCCCATACTTTTGCACCTGTCAATTTTTGAAATAATGCATATTTCACATTTTCGGTTAGACAATAAACCTCATTTCAATCCTGAAATATTACTGTGTCCATCAGTTATTACATATATCACACTGAAATAGCTGTTGCAAAAAAACAACTTTAAAAAAAAAAAAAAGAGTAAGATTAAGAGGGGTGCCCAAACTTTTTCATATGACTGTATGTGTGTATGTGTGTATATATTTTATATATATATATACACACAGTGTATGTCTTTGTATGTAGTGCATATGTATGTACGAGGAGTGTTCATTAAAGACTTCCCCTAACCCACTTATATTTATCTCAGGATGATGAAACTGCATGTGATATATGTCTATAGGTCAGGCTGCTTACACATTGCGATTTTTTCCTGTCCGTGGGGATCTTATTTTTTGCAGGGACCCCACAGACAGGAAAAGACAGGAGTGCATGTGTGCCTCCAAGTGCCAAATCTTTGTCCGCATGCGTGATTTTCACGGACCCCAACACAGGAAGGGCACTTTCACTTCCGCAGTGTATAATCATCCAATGCGGAAGTAAAATGAAGTAAAGCAAGGGTTAAAAATTTTTTAAAAATCTCCACCTCTCCGGCGTGTCTTGTGATGCCTCCATTTAGCTCCCACATCACAAAGCACACACTGATCTCAGGGAGACCAGTCAAGGAAAACACTGCGGGCAGCCGGCTAAAGCGCTCAAACACAGTGAAATCCATGATGCATTGCCCCCTGGGAATTTGAATATGCAAATGGTGTCCGTGGAGCCTCGACTAAGAGTTTCAAACACGGGACAAGCCAGATATCCCTCAAGGGAAGGACCTAGTCCTGGGGTGGAATCCATTGCGGAGACCACCATAACCACCATATTAAGTGGCCTTTTTAGTCAATATCCCACTTAGTTACGAGTTAAGGATATGACAAGGGAATTAACAGAGCAGGTATCCATCCACAGACAGCTGTTTCGGGGTATTGCCCCTCATCAGTGTGGAGAGGATTCTGGCTAGGTGGGAGCAATGCCTGGTAAACCAACATCACAATGCACTCACTGATCTCAGGGAGACCAGTAAAGGAAAACACTGCAGGCAGCAGGCTAAAGTGCTCAAACACAGTGAAATCCATATGTGGAGTAATGTGCCCTTGTCTTTGCCACACCTCCAACACGGATCTGAGACTGAAGCGAATATGCAGTGTAGGGTGGTCGGGCAATGGTACCAGCGAGACATTAATTTAAATTTTTTTTCTTGGGCCCGGCAAGCCATGGACATTTTGTGGCCATGATGCAAGCTTTATTCTAGTCCTCAATGAGGAATACTTCCCCAGGTCTTCCTCCCACTTCAACATATATGGAAGTTTATCCCCCTCTCTCCTACTACTCATTATGGCATATAAAACCGACACTTTATGTCCTGGTGGATCATTAGACATAAACAGTTTTTCGAAGCGGGAGGGCGGGACATTATGGCATTACTTTCCAAGTAAGATTGGAGTTGAGCAGATGCCAGCCATGTGTTCTGCCCACCTACAGCCTGAACTCTGGTCAAAGGCTCGTTGGATCGGGCCCCTGATATCTGGTATATTCGAGGGTCATATGAGCGTCTCCAGCCAAGAAAGTCAGAGGACCCCTCTGCCAGAGGGAAATCAGGATTGAAAAACAAAGGGGTCAGTGGATTCCCTCCCGACGTCAAACAACCACCTCCTCTCTCCAGATCCCATAGCCGTAATGCTACTCCACCTAAGCAGAATGTGTCAATTTTAATTCTCCTAGCGTCTTTTCTCAGCCAAGGGAGAAGATGAAGTGGAATGTCAGAATCCAGTTGTTCAATTCCCACCCACTGTTTGTCCGCCGAATGAAAATGTCAGTCGAGGAAGCTGGTCAGAATCCTGCCTTGTAATAAGTCCTGAAGTCAGGTAGGCCCGTGCCCCCTCTGCCTTGTGTCTTTTAAGGATCTTAATACTTATTCTAGGCTTACGATTGCCCCAAACAAACCACAAAATAGCTGACCTCAGATGTGCGAAGAAAGTGACATGAATTGGTAGTGCCTGAAAAAGGGAGCGAAAACGGGGAGAACATCCATCTTGAGCGCATTGATCCTTCTGAACCAAGAAAGGCCCTTTTTATCATAAGACTTCATATCTTTAAGCGACCTCTCAAGGACAGGCATATATTGAGAGCATGTAATTAATCTGTATCCGGCGGGATCAGGACCCACAAATGTTTCAAGTGATCTCGGTTCCACTTAAAAGGAAAATTCTCTTTAAGATGATGTCCCTCTGAGTCTGAGAGGGAAGCATTTAGGGCCTCCGATTTGGAGAGGTTTACTTTAAAATTACCGTATATACTCGTGTATAAGCCGACCCATGTATAAGCCGACCCCCCTACTTTTGCCCCCAAAACCTGGGAAAACCTATTGACTCGTGTATAAGCCGAGGTTGGACCCCAGCACAGGTATACAGCTCCCAGCAGTGTGGTATACAGCAGCCCAGAGGTATATACAGCAGCCCCAGTGGTAGTATACAGCAGCAGCCCCAGTTGTATATACAGCAGCAGCCCCAGTGGTATATACAGCAGCAGCCCCAGTAGTTAGTATACAGCAGCCCCAGAGGTATATACAGCAGCCCCAGTGGTAGTATACAGCAGCAGCCCCAGTGGTATATACAGCAGTAGCCCCAGTGGTATATACAGCAGCAGCCCCAGTAGTTAGTATACAGCAGCCCCAGAGGTATATCAGCAGCCCCAGTGGTAGTATACAGCAGCAGCCCCTCAGTGGTATATATACAGCACAGACAGCCCCAGTGGTATATACAGCCCAGGTGATACAGCACCCAGTGTAGTATACGCAGCCAGTGTATATACAGCAGCAGCCCCAGAGGTATATACCCAGTGTATATACAGCAGCCCAGAGGTATATACAGCCCAGTGGTATATACAGCAGGACCCAGAGGGTAGTATACAGCAGCCCCAGTGGTAGTATACAGCAGCCCAGTGTATATACAGCCCCAGTGGTATATACAGCGGACGGCCAGGAGATCCCGTGATGTAGCAGACGGGAGCCTGAAGAACGGAGCACCCGAGGGAGCGGCGCTGTGCAGAAGACCGGGAGGGTAAGATACGCAGCGGGGGGGGCCCTTACAAGGGTGGAGAGTGCCAGCATTTGGGGGCATATATGCACTGCTTCCCCCTGCCGCTGATTGACAGGGGGAAGCAGTGCATATATAATGAGCGGCCCCATGTGACGGGGCCGCTCATACAGCAGCCTCCCCCCCTCCTCCAGCCTCCACAGCCCCCATCACAGCAGCCTACCGTATTGACCCGTGTATAAGCCGAGGGGGAGACTTTTTAGCCCAAATTTTGGGCTGAAAAACTCGGCTTATACATGAGTATATACGGTACTTATTTTGCTAAAAATTGAGAATTCCTTGAGAAGTGAAGGAAAAGAGATCCTGGGCTGGGTGACCATCAGCATCAGGTCATCGGCAAAAAGTGATGCTTTACATTGACCTCCTGGAGTCTCAACTTCATGTATGTTCGGATTTTGTTATATAGCGGCCGCCAGGTGTTCCATAGTGATCACGTATAAGAGAGGAGACAAGGGGCACCCCAGTCTTGTGCCATTGCGAATGGAGAAAGATTGAGACAGAACTCCGTTCCTGCGAATTCTGGCAGACGGGGTGCTATAGAGAGAAAAGATCCAATCCATGAATCTAGTTCCAAGCCCAATTTGTCTCAAAGAGGCCCTGCATAAATCCCCAATCGATTCGATCGAAGGCCTTCTTCGTCTACTGATAGAGGCACATCGGGGAACCATTGGCTCTAGCCCGTGCCATTAACAGCAATACCTTATTAGTTCTATCCCTAGCCTCCCAACCTCTGATAAACCCCACCTGGTCATTGTGAACAATTCCAGGGAGGAGAGATGCCAATCTATTTGCCAGGGCTTTAGAGAACACTTTAATATCAACATTGATCAATGAAATAGGCCGAAAATTTGCTACCTCATTGTGATCTTGGCCAGGCTTAGGGATAACACTAATATGTGCCACTAAAGATTGCTTAACCCACGGAGAGTGGGTGGAGACTGCAGAGAAGACCCTCGTCAAGAAGGGCGCCACCTCAGCACCAAAAACCTTGCAAAACTTGGGAGTAAAGCCATCAGGGCCTGGACATTTACCCGCCGGGGATTGTTTGATCATGTCCTGGATCTCGTCCTTTGTAAAGTCCCCATCAAGAGCCTCAGTCTCAGCACGAGGAATAACAGGTAAAGCAGTATCTATCATATATTTGTCAAGTTTGCGTTGAAGGGGATCCTCTGACATGTAACAATCCTTTGATATTGTAAAGCTTTGCATAATAATTCCTGAAAGTTTTAGAGATATGCATGGGATGCTGTGTCAACTCTCCCGATGATCGTCTAATTTGGGGGATATGACCCATGTCTCCTCTAGGATGTAACAACCTGGCTAAGGGTCTCTCGCATTTATCTCTGAATTCATATATCAATCTTCAGAGTCTTGTTTTCTGTCCAAGATCCCGCTGGTCTACTAGTTTTTTCAATTCCTCCCGTGTCTTAATAAGTTCTGCAAGGGACTCCTGAGAGAGAGTCGCCTTATGAGCTTTTTCTAAATCACCAATGGCAGCCAGTAAGGACTGAATCCTCTCGCCTCTCTCCCTCCTCAGGCGTTTACCATGTTTGATAAAGGTCCCCCGCACTTCACCTGGACCATTTCTTGATCGTTGGGCTCCCACTGGCCAGCATGCACCGGTGTGTTTGACGCCTTAACAATGAGCTTGTTGGTGACTCAAAACTCAGCCATGTAGGTCTGAGTCGTCAGACTAGCTGCTGTGTGATAGGGTCCCAACGACCACCGAGGCCGTTATACGGGTTGCCGTATGGTTGCTGTGTCATTGAGTAGATCTGACTGTTTGACATCTCATCAGCGACCACGTAGCGACGTTCCAGCAATCCTTACCAGGTCGTATCGTTGTCGGGATCGCTGGAACGTCGCCAAGTGTGATGGGACCCAAGAGTGAGTATGTTGAAAAATGCCAAAGGGAAAAACCTAACTGAGCCAGAACAGATCAAGGAAGGATGGAACACATACACAGAGCACCTTTCCAAGAATGACTCAATGATATGGGAAGTAACGGAGAATGGAAATTATAGCGAACTAGCTGTAGTACCTGGCTACGCCCGGGTTAATAAATAACTGATGTTAGCTATAACAAAATAGAATTTGAATATGTCATATTAATGACCTGTAAGAAAATAGAAGCTGAGCTGTGATTGGTTGCTATAGGCAGCCTAATAAATCTCCAGCCAACAGTAAACCATCCCCCTGGACGGGCAGTATATGTTACCTAACACATACACATAATAGACAGCTCATGTGACTGACATCTGCCTTAATTCCCTATATTGCACATGTGTTGCACATTGGCTATTTTTAATCAGATGTTTATGTTTGGAAATTAAAGATAGCACACGTATGAGGCGAGTTGTGTGAGGTGATTTCTGCACAACTGTGTCTGTCTGTGTGGTGTGTATGACCCTGGGGTGTGTGTGTCCCTGTGGGGTGAGTGCATTTGTCCCTATAGGGTGTGTATGTCCCTGTGGGGGGGTCTCTGTGGTGTTTGTTTCTGTTGTGTGTGTCTCTTTGTGGTGTGTGTGTGTGTGTCCCTGTGGGGTGAGTGCATGTGTCCCTATAGGGTGTGTATGTGTGTGTGTGACCCTGTGGGGGGGGTCTGTGTGTGTGTGTGTGTATCTGTGTTGTGTGTGTCTCTTTGTGGTGTGTGTGTGTATCCCTGTGGGGTGAGTGCATGTTTCCCTATAGGGTGTGTATGTGTGTGTGTCCCTGTGGGGGGGGGTCTGTGTGGTGTGTGTGTCTCTCTTTGTGGTGTGTGTGTGTCCCTGTGGGGTGAGTGCACGTGTCCCTATAGGGTGTGTATGTGTGTGTGGGGGGGGTCGTGTGGTGTGTGTGTGTCTCTTTGTGGTGTGTGTGTGTGTGTGTCCCTGTGGGGTGAGTGCATGTTTCCCTATAGGGTGTGTATGTGTGTGTGTCCCTGTGGGGGGGGTCTGTGTGGTGTGTGTGTCTCTCTTTGTGGTGTGTGTGTGTCCCTGTGGGGTGAGTGCATGTGTCGCTATGGGGTGTGTGTGTGTGTGTCTGTGTTGTGTGTGTCTCTTTGAGGTGTGTGTGTGTTTTGTTGGGTGCGTGGTGAGTATCCAATATTGGGGCTGCACTTTAGCGACTATACCCTTGATGTTACTCTTTGTGTGCGTGTGGTGTGTATACATGTCCCTGTGCGTGGTGAATATCTCATGTTGGGGCCCCACCTTAGTGACCATATGCTGGTATATGCTGTTAGTCTTTGGTGCTATCATTAAGCCCTTCTCATTCACAACTGTTAACTGGTAACTGTCACTTTTTCCCCATTATGTAGATAGGGGCAAAATTGTTTGGTGAATTGGAATGCACGGGGTTAAAATTTCACCTCACAACATAGCCTATGACTCTCCCGGGGTCCAGATGTGTGACTGTGCAAAATTTTGTGGCTATAGCTGACAGCTGTCGATTTTCCTCCAACACTTTTCCATTCACTTTTCCCCATTATGTAGATAGGGGCAAAATTGTTTGGTGAACTGTAACATGCAGGGTTAAAATTTCGCCTCACAACATAGCCTATGACGCTCTCGGGGTCCAGACGTGTGACTGTGCAAAATTTTGTGGCTGTAGTTGCGACGGTGTAGATGCCAATCCCGGACATACATACATACACACATACATACACACACACACACACACATTCAGCTTTATATATTAGATTGAACATCTTAAAAGATGAAGTCATTGCTCTGATAAAGCTTCTGTCAAAAAATAAAACACCTGGATGTGACAATATTCCAATAGAGCAAATAACATTTTCTGAAGCAGCAGTTGATGTCATCGCATGCCTATGTAAACAGATATGGACTATTGGTAAATGATCCATGGACTGGGCAAGATCAACGTTTATTCCTATTCTGAAGAAGGGAGATGCTTCCGACTGTGGAACTATTGCATGCATACCTCATGCCAGCAAAATACTACTGAAGATCCTACAAAGATGGCTACAGCCTCACTTTGATAAAGAGCTGACAGCGGAACAAGCATGATTCAGAAAAGGCAGAGGAACAAGAGATGTAATTGCTAATCTTAGCCCCTTTCACAAAGGCATTTTTGAAAAAATGTGGCAGAAGTGGCAGATTTACCGCGTCTGCCGCATCTTCCGCCTAACGGCCGCACTTACGGTGAGCTCCATGCATTGTCTATGGGGCTTGTGGTCAGGTGCGGCAAGTGCAGTTTTGCCACTTGCGCCGCGAAAAAAATGTGGTCAGCAGAGTTTTGCGGCTGCAACTGTCGCAACCGCACTTGCCGCACCTGACCGCAAGCCCCATAGACAATGCATGGGGCCTTCCGCAAGGGTGCCGCAAGTGCGGCCAGTAGGCGGAAGATGCGGCATATGCGGTAATTCTGCCGCATCTGTCACATTTTTTCAAAAGCGCCTATGTGAAAGCAGCCTTAGATAAATAATGGAAATGGCCAAAAAATATAACAGGTTAATTTATTTCTTCTTCATCGCCTACAGCAAACTCTCTGATTGTGTTGATCGACAGAAATTTTGGAATACCATGTAGGATATGGGTGTGCCAAACCATCTGAGCAGCCTCTTTAGAAAACTTACATCGACCAAAAAGCAACAGTCTGAATGGAATTTGGTGACATGCTTGGTTTAAAATAGAGCAAAGCGTCAGACAAGGCAGCAACCTGTCACCATTTTTCTTCAATTTATATTCAGAAGCTATTTTCAGGAAGGCCAGACTTGCCAAAAACTAAGAACAAATCAAAATTGCCAAACGTATCATCAATAATCAATAATCTTAAATACGCAGACGACTCAACATTGATTGCAAAAAGCATAGATGGAACGTGACTCCTACTAAATATAAAGAAGACAATGACATTGCCTACTGCCAAGTACAACTGGGACACACTTGAGATGGAAGGGGAGGAACTGGAAGTGGTAAAGAACTTCAACCTACTCAGATCAATGATCACTCAAGATGCAGTGACTAATATACTAAAAGTCAATAGAATAGCTATGACAAAATCAACAATGAAGTCACTGGACAAGTTCTTCAAATCAAGGAGCATTTCACTGGTGATGAAGTCACGGCTTGTTCATATTCTTGTCTTTTCTGTTGTAAGATAGAAATGTGAAACATGAACGAGAAAAGGAACAAGACAGAAGAGTAATCAACACTTTTGAAATGTGGTGCTGGAGAAGGATGTTATAGATACCATTGATGGCATGAAGAACAACTAAATCAATTTTTGGACAAATCAAGCCAGATATGTTACTGGAAGCAATGATCACCAAGCTACGACTTGCCTGCATTGAAAACATCATATTAAGAGAGCAGTCACTGGAGAAAGACATCATGGTAGGAAGAATAGAAGGAACCCGATGAAGACGTAGACTAGCAACCGGATGGCTTAATACTATTAAGACAATGGTGGAGAAGACCCTGGTGGACCTATCTAGACTAAAGCAAGATTGATCTTCCTACAGAGCATTTATCCGTCACCGAAATTGAGCTGGGGGCTGTTAAAATAAAAAATATATGAATAAGTAAAGTTGCGCTGTGTGTGATTTCTGACAGTCAATGCTTTTGTTCTTGGTGAGATAAGCTACTGTTAGGATACCTTTACACGCCGCAACCACGGCGAGGAATCTTGCCAGCGATATGTCACCCTGGCACCATCGCCGTCAAATTGCCTCCCAGTTGCGGAGTGTAATTTGGGAATTTGGCGGCGATAAAAAACCTGTCGCCTGGTTCCGATTTTAGAGCACTGCTCCAAAGTCAGAGGCAATTATGAAGGCGACATTCCCTGTTTTTGGCGTGTGAACAGCGATAGTGATGGAATCTGCGTCGCCTATTGATTTCCCGTAGGCGTGCCACAGCGTGCTGGAGACCGCGCCCCATCAGCGATGATTGGTGGTGGCTACTGTGTTTCCATTGGCTGTCACTTCACAGGGCGCCATATTTGAAGAGCTGTCCGTTCAGCAACACACACATCTTCAATGGAGTCATATATTAGCCAGCCTTCCACAGCAGGCTGACCAATCATAACGTTGTTGTGTTGTCCAATGAGCACGTATGGGTCGCTGTGTAAAGCACTGTGGCACGCCTATCTCCTCGCAGCGCAGACCATGTATGCCCATATTGCCTTTCGGATTGCGGCGTGTGAAGCGGCAAGGGAATGCCACCGGAACGGTTCCGTTGTTGGTGTGGCGATTTCCGGGACGACACATCGCCTTAGGTTGAGGGCGAAATTGCGGCCTGTAAAAATGCCATCGGCGATCTGAGGCAACCATGAAAAACGTGGACGCGCACGTTTGATCGCCTCCTATCGCCACCAAAAGTTGCGGCATGTAAAGGTACCCTTAAAGATGTCTGGCAGAGGCTGTTTCACAGAGACAACAGGCATGCTGGGCAGAGTGAGTGCTCCTGTGTATGGGAGAGTTGGGTGAGATAGCCGACAGCTGTATGATTGGCAGAAGTATCATTTGGCCAAGAGTCATCTTATGTTTATGGAGCTTTTTAGGGTGAATTCAGATGTCCATGAATCTGCAGGTGTCCTGACCAGAACATGACAGCCTCATAGGCAGGAGCGTAACTACAATATGTGCAGGGGTTGCAATTATACCTGGGTCTTTAGCCTGATGGGCCCAGAAGGACCCTTTGGCTCATATAAAAAGATCATTGAGAAAGTCTCGCGATAATTGAGGGCCCCATAGGAGCTTTTGTAATTCAAGTTACGCCACTGCTCTTAAGGTACCGCTTCACACAAAGATATATAGTTTGCAACTCACCGGTTGCAGTGAAATCATGGACACATTGTTCTATTTTGTTGCCGTGTACAAATAGAACAATGTGTCCATGATTTCACTGCAACCAGTGAGTTGCAAGCAATGTCTGCACAGATATCTCAGTGTGTAACGGTACCTTTAGATGTCCCAGATCACCAAACAAATGTAAATATAAAGGCCCAGTTATACACACAGATAATTGTGCAGAGATTGTTCGCAGATCTCTGGTTGCAGTGAAATCATGGACACATTGTTCCATTCGTACATGGCCACAAAATGGAACAATGTGTCCATGATTTCACTGCAACCAGCAAATTGCAAGCAATATATCTCTGTGGGTACCTTTACACACGGCTACATTTGTAGCTTGTCATCAGGTAACTTACTGGTTGCAGTGAAATCATGGATACATGGTTCTATCTTCTTGCTGTGTACAAATGGAATCATGTATCCATGATTTCACTGCAACCAGTAAGTTACCTGGTGACAAGCTACAAATGTAGCCGTGTGTAAAGGTACCCTGTGTGTAACGGTACCTTTAGGGCCCCTTTACACGCGGCTACATTTCTAGGGTGGCTACAGGTAACTTACTGGTTGCAGTGAAATCATGGAGAGATTATTCCATTTGTACGCAGCAACAAGATAGAACCTTGTCTCCATGATTTCACTGCAACCAGTAAGTTTCCTGTAGCCACCCTAGAAATGTAGCCGCGTGTAAAGGGGCCCTTAGGGTACCTTTACACACGGCTACATTTGTAGCTTGTCACCAGGTAACTTACTGGTTGCAGTGAAATCATGGATAACATGATTCCATTTGTACACAGCAACAAGATAGAACCATGTATCCATGATTTCACTGCAACCAGTAAGTTACCTGGTGACAAGCTACAAATGTATCCATGTGTAAAGGGGCCCTTAGGGATTCTTACGACTGTTGAGTTTACGTTGGGAGACCAGCAGCCGGTTCGCACTTTGCGTCTGAGTTCAACCATATCTTTTGTTTAACCTTTTTCCTGGCTGACAACAGACAAGATGCTAGCACAACACCTACAAGTGCAGATATCCAGCTTTTCAGGACCCCTGAACAGAAAAGAATGTCATGTAATATATGATGTACTTCTGGGTGGCATGTTGGCTCAGAGGTTAGCACTTGCAGTGCTGTGGTCCTGGGTTTAAGGAGTTTATACGTTCTCCCTGTGTTTGCGTGGGTTTCCTCCGGGCACTCTGGTTTCCTCCCACACTCCAAAGACATACTGATAGGATGTTTAGATTGTGAGTCCCAATAGGGACAGTGTTGCAAATGTATGTAAAGTGCTATGGAATTAATAGTGCTATATAAGTGAAAAAATATTGTACTATACTGGACCCCAGAGATCTGAGTCGCACCCTACTGGGGTTGTAGTGCCAGATATACTGCTTGTTACCCTTCTTCTCACACCTGGACATCACTAAGAAGGGCTGTAGTGGCAGACATATTACTTGTTACCCTTCTTCTCACACCTGGACATCACTAAGAAGGGCTGTAGTGGCAGACATATTGCTTGTTACCCATATCCTCACATCTGGGCATCACTGAGAAGTGCTGTAGTGGCAGACATATTACTTGTTACATGTAGTAATGGATCCGGCACCGGACACTTCTCCAATATTCAAAATTTATTCAGTAATATTCATAAGATCATAAAATCAGCGACCTAGGGAGCGCAGTCCCGCTGTAGTGCATATTACTTGTTACCCTTCTTCTCACACCTGGACATCACTAAGAAGGGCTGTAGTGAGAGACATATTACTTGTTATCCTTCTCCTCACACCTGGACATCACTAAGAAGGGCTGTAGTGGGAGACATATTACTTGTTACCCTTCTTCTCACACCTGGACATCACTGAGAAGTGCTGTAGTGGCAGACATATTACTTGTTACCCTTCTTCTCACACCTGGACATCACTTAGGGTACCTTTACACACGGCTACATTTGTAGCTTGTCACCAGGTAACTTACTGGTTGCAGTGAAATCATGGATACATGGTTCTATCTTGTTGCTGTGTACAAATGGAATCATGTATCCATGATTTTCACTGCAACCAGTAAGTTACCTGGTGACAAGCTACAAATGTAGCCGTGTGTAAAGGTACCCTAAGAAGGGCTGTAGTGGGAGACATATTACTTGTTATCCTTCTCCTCACACCTGGACATCACTAAGAAGTGCTGTAGTGGCAGACATATTACTTGTTACCCTTCTCACACCTGGGCATCACTAAGGGTACCTTTACACGCCGCGACGGCAGGCTGGAAACATCGCGCTACTTCGCGTGCACGAGCACGCCCGAACGGCTACAAACGGTCAACGCATCCTCTTTACACGCCGCCATAAGGTGCGCTACGCTACGCTACATCTATAGCTAGCTACATCGCCGGGTGTCTCAAGTAGCCAGCTGTAGCGTAGCGTACCATGTTTACACACCGCTCCAACAAGCTACTATGGGCGGACCCGGTGCAGCAGGGATAGCACATAGGCGTGCAACAATCTTGGATTACGAGCCGTCCATACGATGATAGGACAGCGCAATATCATCAGGATTGGCCAGGCATCGCAGGAGGCTGATTAATACAGCACGCTCGAGTAATTGTGTAGTGTGACTGGTCAGCTCCTTAAATATCCCGCCCTATGCTGCGACTACCAATCATAAAGCAGGAGCGACCTCCAATGATCGCAGATGGGGCGCGGTAACATGGCGACTGTGTCACGCCTTAGATACATGGCAGCCACATCGCCGGGTGTCCAGAGTTGCCTTCCGTCGCTTCTTTACACGCCGATACAGCTCGCTGCAATCGGCGATGTTGCCTTAAGTTTATGAGCAGAGACCATAAACAAATGTATCTGTCGCCGGCTGTAGCGTCGCCTCTTCAGACGCCGCTACTACAGGTGATATGGACGCTACAAGCTACAATTGTAGCTTGTCGCGCGATGTTTCCAGCCTGCCGTCGCGGCGTGTAAAGGTACCCTAAGAAGGGCTGTAGTGGGAGACATATTACTTGTTACCCTTCCTCTCACACCTGGACATCACTAAGAAGGGCTGTAGTGGGAGACATATTACTTGTTACCCTTCCTCTCACACCTGGGCATCACTGAGAAGGGCTGTAGTGGCAGACATATTGCTTGTTACCCATATCCTCACATCTGGGCATCACTGAGAAGTGCTGTAGTGGCAGACATATTACTTGTTACCCTTCTTCTCACACCTGGACATCACTAAGAAGGGCTATAGTGGCAGACATATTACTTGTTACCCTTCTTCTCACACCTGGACATCACTGAGAAGGGCTGTAGTGGCAGACATATTACTTGTTACCCTTCTTCTCACACCTGGACATCACTGAGAAGTGCTGTAGTGGGAGACATATTACTTGTTACCCATCTCCTCACATCTGGACATCACTGTGAAGTGCTGTAGTGGCAGACATATTACTTGTTACCCTTCTTCTCACACCTGGACATCAAGTGCTGTAGTGGCAGACATATTACTTGTTACCCTTCTTCTCACACCTGGACATCACTGAGAAGTGCTGTAGTGGGAGACATATTGCTTGTTACCCATCTCCTCACATCTGGACATCACTGTGAAGTGCTGTAGTGGCAGACATATTGCTTGTTACCCTTCTCCTCACACCTGGACATCAAGTGCTGTAGTGGCAGACATATTACTTGTTACCCTTCTTCTCACACTGTGCATCAATTAGAATGGCTGTAGAGGCAGACATATTACTTGTTACCCATCTCCTCACATCTGGACATCACTATGAAGGGCTGTAGTGGCAGACATATTACTTGTTACTTCTTCTCACACCTGGACATCACTGAGAAGTGCTGTAGTGGGAGACATATTGCTTGTTACCCATCTCCTCCACACCTGGACATCACTAAGAAGGGCTGTAGTGGCAGACATATTGCTTGTTACCCTTCTCCTCACACCTGGACATCACTGAGAAGGGCTGTAGAGGCAGACATATTACTTGTTACCCATCTCCTCACATCTGGACATCACTATGAAGGCTGTAGTGGCAGACATATTACTTGTTACCCTTCTTCTCACACCTGGACATCACTGAGAAGTGCTGTAGTGGCAGACATATTACTTGTTACCCTTCTTCTCACACCTGGACATCACTGAGAAGGGCTGTAGTGGCAGACATATTACTTGTTACCCATCTCCTCACATCTGGACATCACTGTGAAGTGCTGTAGTGGCAGACATATTACTTGTTACCCTTCTTCTCACACCTGGACATCAAGTGCTGTAGTGGCAGACATATTACTTGTTACCCTTCTTCTCACACCTGGACATCACTGAGAAGTGCTGTAGTGGGAGACATATTACTTGTTACCCATCTCCTCACATCTGGACATCACTGTGAAGTGCTGTAGTGGCAGACATATTACTTGTTACCTTCTTCTCACACCTGGACATCAAGTGCTGTAGTGGCAGACATATTACTTGTTACCCTTCTTCTCACACCTGGACATCATGAGAAGTGCTGTAGTGGGAGACATATTGCTTGTTACCCATCTCCTCACATCTGGACATCACTGTGAAGTGCTGTAGTGGCAGACATATTGCTTGTTACCCTTCTCTCACACCTGGATCATACAAGTGCTGTAGTGGCAGACATATTACTTGTTACCCTTCTTCTCACACCTGTGCATCAATAGAATGGCTGTAGAGGCAGACATATTACTTGTTACCCATCTCCTCACATCTGGACATCACTGATGAAGGGCTGTAGTGGCAGACATATTACTTGTTACCCTTCTTCTCACACCTGGACATCACTGAGAAGTGCTGTAGTGGGAGACATATTGCTTGTTACCCATCTCCTCACACCTGGACATCACTAAGAAGGGCTGTAGTGGCAGACATATTGCTTGTTACCCTTCTCTCACACTGGACATCACTGAGAAGGGCTGTAGAGGCAGACATATTACTTGTTACCCATCTCCTCACATCTGGACATCACTATGAAGGCTGTAGTGGCAGACATATTACTTGTTACCCTTCTTCTCACACCTGGACATCATAGCTGTAGTGGCAGACATATTACTTGTTACCCTTCTTCTCACACTGGACATCATGAGAAGGCTGTAGTGGCAGACATATTACTTGTTACCCATCTCTCACACCTGGACATCACTGAGAAGGGCTGTAGTGGCAGACATATTACTTGTTACCCTTCTCTCACACTGGACATCAGAAGTGCTGTAGTGGCAGACATATTACTTGTTACCCTTCTTCTCACACCTGGACATCACTGAAAGTGCTGTAGTGGCAGACATATTCTTGTTACCCATTCCTCACACCTGGACATCACTGAGAAGTGGCTGTAGTGGCAGACATATTGCTTGTTACCCTCTCCTCACACCTGGACATCACTAAGAGGCTTAGGGCAGACATATTCTTGTTACCTTCTCTCAACTGGAATCATGAAGGGCTGTAGGGCAGCATATTACTTGTTACCCTTCTCTCACACTGGACATCACTAAGAAGGCTGTAGTGGCAGACATATTACTTGTTACCCTTCTTCTCACACCTGGACATCACTGAGAAGTGCTGTAGTGGGAGACATATTGCTTGTTACCCATCTCTCACACTGGACATCACTAAGAAGGGCTGTAGTGGCAGACATATTACTTGTTACCCTTCTTCTCACACCTGGACATCATGAGAAGGCTGTAGTGGCAGACATATTACTTGTTACCCTTCTTCTCACACCTGGACATCATAGAGGCTGTAGTGGCAGACATATTACTTGTTACCCTTCTCTCACACCTGGACATCACTAAGAAGGGCTGTAGTGGGAGACATATTGCTTGTTACCCATTCCTCACACCTGGACATCACTAAGAAGTGCTGTAGTGGCAGACATATTACTTGTTACCCTTCCTCTCACACCTGGACATCACTAAGAAGGGCTGTAGTGGGAGACATATTACTTGTTACCCTTCCTCTCACACCTGGGCATCACTAAGAAGGGCTGTAGTGGCAGACATATTACTTGTTACCCTTCCTCTCACACCTGGACATCACTAAGAAGGCTGTAGTGGAGACATATTGCTTGTTACCATCTCTCACACCTGGACATCCTAAGAAGTGCTGTAGTGGCAGACATATTACTTGTTACCCTTCTCTCACACCTGGCATCACTAAGAAGGGCTGTAGTGGGAGACATATTACTTGTTACCCTTCCTCTCACACCTGGGCATCACTGAGAAGGGTGAGTGGCAGAAAGTTACTTGTTCTTCCTTCACATGGGTACATGAGAAGTCTGCAGTTCATCAGCTTTCGCCCTATTGTTGCATTACTCCTTCTGACCCTGTATGTTAGTACTCCATGTCTCCTGGTAGCTGTTCTGGGGTGCCCCCTATCCTCTGCCCTTGGTGTGGGGCCGGGTCTCAGCAGTAGGCGGGCCGGTGACGGGTGAGGTGGGTGTGATGTGGGGCAGGAAGTGACTGTTGTGGAGTGAATTGGTGGAGCATGTGAGAGTGCTGCAGCGAGGAGGACGCTGCCATGACTGACCACTGCTGCTGACATTACCAGAGCCGGGTAAGCCTGAGTGCAGCTGAGGGCGGGAGGGGAGCAGCGCCAGGCTGTGCGGTCCTGGTGTCAGGACATGCTGGGAGTTGTAGTTGCTCCACACTTGCATTGGCCTGTGAGTTCCCATCTGGTGCATTGTGACTGCTCGGGGCCGGAGGGGACAGATGGGGCCCGGGATCCGCGCTTATCGCCGGACTCTCCTGCAAACTTTAAGATTTGACCCAATAAGAAAAAAGTAATGGCAGGAAGAGGAGGGGAAAGTAATGGAGGCTCAGCTGCTGCAGGGTGAGAGAGGAGGAGGAGGGGGCTGGGGGCTGGGGGCTGCAGGGTGAGAGAGGAGGAGGGGGCCGGGGGCTGCAGGGTGAGAGAGGAGGAGGGGGCCGGGGGCTGAAGGGCGAGAGAGGAGGAGGGGGCAGGGCTACAGGGTGAGAGAGGAGGAGGAGGGGGCCGGGGGCTGCAGGGCGGAGATGAGGAGGAGAGGAGGGGGCCGGGGGCTGCAGGGCGAGAGAGAGGAGGAGGGGCCGGGGGCTGCAGGGCGAGAGGAGGAGGAGGAGGGGGGGGGGGGACGGGGCTGCAGGGCGAGAGGGAGGAGGAGGGGGGGGTTCAGGGTGAGAGAGGAAGAGGGGGCCGGGGCTGCCACTCATGATAACAGCCATGTGCCAGCACAATAGAGCTGCGCCCATCCTGCAACACGTGGCTGCGCGTCATTGTCCTCTGTTATCAGCCACTTGTGGTTCTGCAGGATGTGCACACTTGTCTGCCCCAAATATTACCAAAATGTCACCTATCTGCAGCTCTCAGATCAGCACAGTCTATATGTGACTATCGGCTGCTCTCCCTCAGGTTTATGGGTCACTATTATTTTGGGAATATGGTGTGATTTTAGTTTTGGTACTAATGGGCCCTATGTGGCCCCTGTATATGGAGCGGAGGCTGCTGTTATTGGTCAAGAAAACTCAAACTTGATTTCTGTGGGAAATCTCAAAGCCGTTTGGTCATATTAGTTTTTAAGCAATTTTTTTTCCAGAAAGTTTTGAAAGGCGACTGGTGGGAAAAAGTGATAATTTCACATGGGGGTTTTGGCACCTTTTTACACAGAGTATACTTGATATCTGTTATAATACTTTGTAGCATCCATCATCCACTTCCACTGTAATTGTGTCGTCCTATCATGCGATTGACCAGCACTACTTCTGGTGTCCGCCAGCGGTGCTGCTGATATGATAAACTTGTCACCCCCGCCGGCCTCTGCAGGGCTGACGCTGCAGGCTCCCCTCCTCGGCCGACTGGGCCGTGCCCTGCAGCTCCTTTCCCTGGTCTGCGCACGTTGAGGGGGGGGGGGGCAGAGAGAGAGTGCACAGGCAAAGGAGAGAGCACATGAGAGGAGAACACCGCCCACTGGGGGGACAGGTCAAAGAAGAGAGAACAGACGGGGGAGACAGCCGTCGCACCCAGTGCCACAAAGCTTGCCCCTGTTGTGATGTCACTATCTTCCCGATGCGATAGCATTGGGTTGGGCCCACATCTAGTATATAATGCAACGCTTTACAGGATTGGCATAATCGATGAGATTGCTGATATCTGATGCTGTAAAAACAGTGGAGCATAATGGCCAGGGTCATACATGACCTCCATTTCTGGGATTTTTAACGCATATGTCAATGCGTTTTTGTTCAGCAACACACAAAACGCTGCTAGCAGCGTTTTTTGTTCAGTAAGAAAACGCATCTTTTTTTTTAACATGGGGCACTATGGGAGACGCATGCGTTAACGCATGGTACATATAGGCATCATGCGTTAATGCATATGCGTTTTTGGTGAAAAAATGACAAGTCCAAAAAACGGCCAGGAGCTCAGGAGACACCCTAAATTTAACAGATCCGTTTTTCTACAGCCTGAAAAAAAGCGGATTGGCATGTGTGACTCTAGCCAATGAATAACACTGCAAATAACGCAATGTTTGGGTATGTTAACACAAGGCTTTTTTCAAGCCGTCCCAAACGTCCTATTTTTAATGGATTTGCTCCTTTCCTCTAAATTTCTTCTTGAAAAATGCAAATGCCTCAAACTTGTGTAAACATGACCTTATAGCAAATACACTATGGACGAGTCTGTGATTCCTTCATCAAAGGGAACGTGACCCCCACCCAGCCTATTAATACCTGTCCCTGCACCCTGAGTATGCTCATCACAGATAAGCTGCTGTAAAGTAACCTCGCGCATGCGCATCGCGAGGTGTACGTGGGTGTACGACATCATGAGAGCCGGATATGACGCAAATCGCATCATACAGGCTATTCCGCACCCATGGAGGAGGAGATGATGATCAATAAGGATTATCACGCCCATTGGGGCGTGAATAATTACAGTATAGGTGTTGGAGAGAAGCCACAGGAACACCCTGTGTGACTTCTCAAAATCTCAGAAGCCCCAGATCCTGAGGTAATAAAAGCTCTTTTCTAAACTTCACAAATACACTATTTTTACAGAAAAGGATTGCTAGATTAGCATACTCAGGGTGCAGGGACAGGTATTAATAGGCTGGGGGTCATTTTTAGGGGTCAGGTTCCCTTTAAGTTGTAAATGGTGATATAGTGTTCTAGTCATATCTCATTCTATCCATCTATTTGGATGAGGGCCGCCTGACTTATCGTTTTCGACACTGGATGTTTTCATGACAAACTTGCAGTGTAGATGACCAGAAGTTAGCGGGTGGGCTGGTAGGCGTGGTTTGGCGTTGGTGGGCGTGGCTCAGCATTGCCTTCTACAAAAGGAATGTGTTCATTTTTAAGTCCGCACAGTCGTGGAGTTAATTATATTAGAAGCGGAGGTCTGAAGGGCATATTTAAAGCGTACCAGTGGGCGTGACTGGCTTAGTTGGTGAGTTTCGGGCGGCCATCCAAGTGCTATAATTGATAATGCACCCCCCCTGCCCGGCGGTCTTACCCCTCAGATCCACGCTTCTATTATAATCAACTCCACGACCGCGTGGACTTAAAAATTAACGTTTATTCCTTTGGTAAAATGGCAAACCACCCCTACCACCTAAGGGCCCTTTCACATCAGCGGTAATTTGCAGCGGTTTTTTTCGCGGCCGCACCTGCCGCAAGTGCCGAAACCGCACTTGCCGCATCTGCCGCACCCTTACCGCAAGCCCCATAGACATTGCATGGGGCTTGCCGCAAGTGTGCCGCAAGTGTCGCGGTTATGCGGTAATCGCGGCAGATGCGGTTTTTTCACCACATCTGCCGTGATTTGAAATTACCGCTGATGTGAAAGGGCCCTTAGCCGCTCATGCCCGCTAACATCCGGCCATTCATTCTGCAAGTGTGCTATTACCAATCTCTACATTCATTCTCCTCCTGCATGAGTTCATCACAGATGAGCTTTCATCCCACAAAAAAATTAAAAGTAGAACGTCTGTAACAAATCTGAATCCGCACTGCTGCCTCTACGTTCTCAGGACTGGTGGGGTCTGTTCTCTGGACCAGTCCTAAGCGGCTCTTCTAATCAGTTAGTCACGGTGTGTCCTAAGATATTTCCCCGCATGAGATGGGAATACCCCTTTAAAGGGAACCAACCACCCCAAATGACCCCCCCGGACTAATAATATCGTTCCCTACTTGCAGCACATACATGTGCTGCAATGTTTTTTGCTAAAAAAACTGCTTTTTAAAACTTTAGATAATGCTTTAGAAACTTTATAACGAAGGGACGGGTGGGCGTTACTTACATGTGGCTAAAGCCGAGATTCTGCTGCCAGTCATCCTCGTGTGCTCGTCACATCAGTAACGGCCAGCCCTTTTTGCAGCGTCCCAGGCTGGTGCACGGGATGTCATGCCTGTGCACACGTCATCAGCTACAGCCGGGTAGCGAGCGCGCGCTCTGACTTCCACAGCCGAGCGCAGGAAGTCAGAGCGCGCGCTCGCTACCCGGCTGTAGCTGATGACGTGTGCACGGGCATGACATTCCGTGCAAGAGCCTGGGACGCTGCAAAAAGGGCTGGCCGTTACTGATGTGACGAGCACACGAGGATGACTGGCAGCAGAATCTCGACTTTAGCCACATGTAAGTAACGCCCACCCGTCCCTTCGTTATAAAGTTTCTAAAGCATTATCTGTAATTATATTGTAATTACTTACTGTATATTTTCTGTACGCTAACCCTACATTGTAAAGCGCTGCGGAATATGTTGGCGCTATATAAATAAAGCTTTATTATTATTATTATTATTATTATGTTAAGTTTTAAAAAACAGTTTTTTTAGCAAAAAACCGTGCAGCACATGTATGTGCTGCAAGTAGGGAACAATATTATTAGTCCGGGGGGGTCATTTGGGGTGGTTGGTTCCCTTTAAAACCTTAATGTATTTTAATGGTGATTTCCACAACTTTTTGAAAAGTTGCCAGAGTTGCAGGGACAGAAAATAAAAATGTATTACCATCCAATCCAGCCTCGCGCCTCTTATGGCCTATGCCGCGATCAGAAGTGAAGACTTGTCACTTATTCGTTCACTAATTAATTAATTCATTCATGTTTCCAACTCCGTTAGAGACCATTGGAGCGATGGTGCTGAGTTGGGTGCTATCACTTATTTCATTTTAGAAATATCTGGCAAGTTTTGAAAAAATTTGGACCCTTCCCCTCCCTTTAAAGAGGACCTGTCACCCCCCCCCCCCCTTGGTGCGGTGCTATCTGAATGCAGCGTGTCTGCTGCATTCAGGGAAGTGGTCCCCCATGTTTCTAGCCCCCTGTAAGTTGGTAAAAAGACTTCATAAAGTGTAGAGATAACGAGTCCGGAGCGACTTACTAAGTAATGAGTCATCGCTGTTGCTGGTGTCCTCTCCGCCTCCAGCCCTCTCTGTGCCACCTCCGGCCCTCAGCGATGGCTCATACAGGAGGCTGAACAAGATAGGGCTGGAGGCGGAGAGCACACCAGCAGCAGTGATGACTCATTACTGAGTAAGTCCCTCCGGACTCCTTATCTGTACACTTTATAAAGTCTTTTTAACAACTTACAGGGGGGGCTAGAAACATGAGGGACCCCTTCTTTGAGTGCAGCAGACAAGGTGCATTCAGTGCTGCATTCAGTTAGCATAGCACCAGGGTGGTGACAGGTCCTCTTTAAGCGCTTTTGTTGAGTTTGAGTCTTGGCTTCAGGCACAGATGGATTTTACATAGTTTATAGAGAACATTTTTTCTGTTCTATTTTTACGTCTTTTGAGTCGACTCAGACAGCTCCTTGTGATGACATTTCTATGTAACCAGCTTTTGTCTCGTCATTCTCAGGGTTTGTTACCACATGACGGATTGGTTACAGAAAGTTCTGCATAAGGCTGGTTTCATATTGCGTTTTTTTTCCTGTCCGTGGGGATCCTATTTTTTGCAGCACCCCACGGCCTGGAAAGGATCGGATCGGATGTGTGCCTCGGATGCCATTTCTGTGTCCGGGTCTGTGATTTTCATGGATCCGGACACAGAAAAGCCCGAGCCTGCAAAGTGCAGGCAAGCAGGGCACTTTCACTCCCACAATGGATATACATACATTGCAGGAGTGGAGAAAGGGTTAAGAAAATAAAAATATTCGCCTCTTAGGTATGTGTCCCGTGATGTGCACCGTCTATCCAGAACTTAAGGACCTGTGTATCAGCTGACCGGGCGGGGCACCCTGATCAGATGATCGGTCACATGGCGCGCATTGCGGGACACATGCTGGAGATGTGAGGATTATTTTTTTTAAAGTGAACCTGACTTCGCGAAATGTGCCCCCAGCCTCTATATACATGTCCCTGCACCATATTAATAGATTTCTAGGCATCCCTTTGTGCTTGTAAATCGATATAGTAAACTTTATATAAGTTTATGATACCTTTATAATCTGCAGCTTCTCATTATTTGAAAAGCCGCAAAAGGAGTTCCTTTCTGGGCCTCCCCGCTGCCTGTTTTTGTAATTATTCACACCCCTATGGGGTGCTACAGAGCAGGGACATTGCTCGTCATGTAAGGGGCGGTAAAGCAAATAAGACGCTAATCACGTCATATCCGGCTTTGTCACGTCAGTACACCCATTATGGTGCACTGCCAACCTCGCGATGCTGAGTGCGCATGCGCGATGGGTGTACTGACGTGGTAAAGCCGGATACGATGCGATTGCATCATATCGGCTTTACTGCCCCTTCATGACGAGCACTGTCCCTGCTCTCTAGCACTCCCATAGGGGCGTGAATAATTACAAAGCAGGCGGCGGGGAGGCCAGTAAGGAACACCTTTTGCGGCTTCTCAAATAATGAGAAGCTGCAGATTATAAGGTGGTATAACAACTTATCTAAAGTGTACTATATCGCTTTACAAGCACAAAGGGATGCCTAGAAATCTATTAACATGGTGCAGGGACATGTATATAGAGGCTGGGGGCAAATTTTGTGAGATCAGGATCCCTTTAACACTTGCTTTAGATAATTTTACTTCCGAAATGTATGTATATACATTGCGGAAGTGAAATTAAACAGGAACAGAGCAATTTTAGTGTACTGAGCATGCTGCGTACACTAGAATTGGGTCCAGGAAACAATTTGATGTTTTCCCAGACCCGCGCTCCATAGGCCCCCATGTTAATTGCCACGGACCGCGCCAGATCCGATTCTGTCCAATTTGGTCCGCTGTACCCAAAATCGGAGCAGTCTCCGATTCTGGGTACAGCAAAAAATCGGACAGAATCTGATCAGTGACAAAAGGACGGCAATAGAGTACCAATTATGCTCATATGGATACAAGGGGGCCAAATCTGATCAGTGGCTGTCTGTTGAAAAACGGACAGCCACGGATGCCCGAAAAACGCAATGTGAAACCAGCCTCAGGCCACGTTCACACACTGCGCATTTTTGAGCGCATTTTTACAAGCGCTTTTCAAAAATGGCAGGTGCGTATTGTCTGACAGCAAAGTGAATGTAAAATTCACTTTGCCGTTCGGACAGCACGTATTTTCGCGCTGCGCCTTTCTGGGAGAAAGTGCGGCGTAAAAAGAATTGACTTGTCAATTCTTTACGCCGCAGCACCTGCGCTTTTTCCTTAAGGGCGGGGCTGCTGCATTTGACGTCACAGAGGGGAGGAAGAATCCTGATTCCTCCTCCCCTGTGTGACATCTGTGACCACCCATTTAATTTGCAGTGTATTAATATACAGTGCAAAATCAAAGTTTAAAGACAAATGTATTAAAAATAATAAAGAATTAAATACTTCTCCGACGGGTGTTCCGGTGTCCGGGAGCCAGGAGCCGCCGCTGGAATGATCCTGCTAGGACCTGTGGTGATGTCAGAGGGCGTTCTGGTCATTTGATATGTATCACATGACCGTGAGCGCCAATCAGCGCCGGGAACGCCCCCTCTGACATCACGGCAGGTCTTCTTCCATCAGTACATGGCCTTCACACAGCTCCGGATGGTGCGAACAAGCCGGCGGAGAGGTAAGTAAGAAATCTTTATTATTTTTAATACTTCTGGCTTTGTTTAATGTTGATTTCGCAGTGTATATTAATACACTGCGAAATCAAATGGGGGCTGGCAGACATGGCACAGAGGGGAGGAGGAAGCAGGATTCTTCCTCCCCTGTGTGATCATCACTCCTCCCCCAGCCCATAAAATAAAAAAGCGTGCTGTCTGAACAGCACTGCTTCTTTTTTTTTTTTTTGCGTTTTTTTGCGCAGGGGTAAAATCGCCCGCGCAAAAAAAGGGCGCTGTGTGTGAACGTAGCCTTAGAGTAAAGATGTCCGAATAGCGTCCACTGCTTTAAAACCGTACAGATCTCTTGGGCTATGTGCCGACTAGATATCACATTGCCATTGGACTCGGTGGCTGGTGTTCCTGCCTCGGCTGCTGGGAGGCGCCAGATTCCTTTGGCTGATAGTGCCGGTGATAGGAGGGCCATGTCCTCATATGGACCTGCTCCTTCTATGTCTGCCTCTGTCGCTGGACACGCCGTGTTCTCCTTGTGGGTGATGTTGGTTGCAGAGGAGCGGGTCTGTAGTGGTGTCTGATAGGCGCAGCCTTCTTTCTTCTGTCAGAAGTGGGGTGGTTGGTGCCAGTCGTGCATCACCATCTGGCCTGGTTCTAGGGACCGGTCTGGATGAGATCATCAGGCTGTGAGCTCCAGCCTATGGGAGGTAACCGTGCCCTTCAAATACCTTGGAGCCTTTCTTGCAGGCCACCAGATATAGTCTTTGTTTTCCAGTGATATAGTGTGTGTTTGGTTTGACCTTTGCCTGGATTTTCGACTATGCTACAGCCTGACGATTTTGTACCTTAGCTGCCCGCTCGGTTTTGACTCGGACTCCTGACTACGTTTTTCGGGTCCTGATTTTTCCCTTACTGGCGATCTTTCTGCTCTGCTGCTCATAATAGGCAGCTACCCCTGGGCTCCGCTGTAATTCCAGATCCCTGTATAGGGGTTAAGGGTCTCGGGGTTTCTTGGGGTGCTGCCTTACCAGCAGCTCAGCCTCACAGCAGATGGTCGTTACACTAGAAAATAGTAATGCTTCCAGAAATCTGCACCTGCAGAAAAATGGCCATGCAAATTGTGCGTTTGTGCCACCTTTTTCATGTATTTTTTGCTGCGGTTTTTTTACATAATTGTTCTCTGTTGTGACTGTGAAAAAGGTAGGTTAGACTGGGGAAAAAAAGCTCACAGCTGCCCCAGGAAATGGCGCATTCCTAGAAGTGTCATTTTCTGGTGCTGTGTCTTACCTTACACTTCCAGTTGCCCTGGTAGCAAAGGGTTAATGCCAGCTGAATCTTGCCAGTTGGTGCTATACCCAAGGTTCCTAATGTTAGACCTGGCCATTACGACTCTTTAGTAAAGGGTGGGCCATAAATGGGAATGGTTGGTGATATTAACTTCCTGATTGTGGCACATCAGTATATGGGGCGGGGGGTGGGGGATGGGGTGGAAGTTTTCCCAGATGGGCAATGACCATGGCGGTCATTTTGAAGTTGGCCATTTTGGATCCAACTTAACTTTTCTCAATGGGAAGAGAGTCACGTGACACATCACTTAGTGAGAATTTCATAAGAATAACAATGGTGTGCTTGGTTTTTTTTTTTATTGGATTTTTAGAACATGATATTGGATAGGATAACATCCACAATGACACTGTAGATTACCAAGAGTACATATACAAATTCTTCTTGTTAGGCGACATGTCCGCGTAGCATTTAACATATTATATAGATGCATACATAAATGGATCTCAGTCAATTCCTTGTAGCACAAATTTTGGGGAAATAATGAGAGAAATAAGACTCGCTGAATGTCGAGAAGAGTAATAGGGGAAGGAAGAGAACCTCTTTTAATGCTGCATCTTTAGCAGACATTATACATCTGGGTTAGTTCCCAAGGCCCCTAACGTCCCACTCAGATCCTCTGGACAATACCATTCTGTGTGGCAGAAGGGACCGATTATTCTCGATATTTTGTGAGGACTATAGTGAAAACCAATTAATGTTTTCCATAGTGGAAACACTTCCCTGCAGATTTTTCCTTACTCCTTTCCACCCCTATTACGGTAATTCAATCTCCAGTAAGTGTTTCATCGGGATAGTGTCATCGCCATCGATGGCTTAAACCAAGCATCCCATTTGCCCAGTAAACCGCATAGGGCTACAACTAAGATTGAATGTTTTTAGGGATCTTTGCTTTAATTCCTGTGTGTTGAGTCTCCAGGGGTCTTAACTGATGAAAGAGCATGGCTTGTGGTGTTTGTGGGAGTTGGATTCCCCAGCATGATCCAACCTGTTCCCCAACTCTTAAACTGCCCTGCATTCCCACACCCCGTGCCAGAGATTTGTTGAAGGCGTTCCGCACTTAGGGCACGCTAAGTCAGGGAATCTAGGAGAGGATGGAATATTGAAACTATATAATGCTGTGTGTATGAGCTTGAAATCGGTCTCCCTCCATCTTTTGCAAATAATGGATTTTTTTTTATTACCGTATATACTCGTGTATAAGCCGAGTTTTTCAGCCCAAAATTACCATGGTGAACCCGCGTTCACGTGACTGTGACATCACCGCAGGTCCTATAAGGCAGAGGAAGCCCTCTGCTGACACCGGCAGCCTGCGGAAGCCACCGGGAGCCTCAAAGAAGACGGCGGGGGGCTCCGGGGGAGGTGAGAATAAACCTTTTTTTTTTTTTCTTTTTTTCACCCCGCAGGGAGCGATTTTATGCCGGAATCGGGTCTGACACTACCCCACAGTAGATAGATCCCTCCAACACTGTTGGAACACACAAATTGATGGTATGGTGTGGTATATGGGGTACAAAGATGGTGGGGCCATTCAAAAACATCCAAATGACGCTGATCAAAAGTTCACATCCCCTGTTCTTTATACCATTTATTGCCCCCTCTAACATCAATGACAGCTTGAAGACTTTTGTGGTAGTTGTGAATGAGGCTCTTTACTGTCTCAGATGGTAAAGCTGCCCATTCTTTTTGGCAAGAAGCCTCCAGTTCCTGTAAATTCTTGGGCAGTTCGTGTAAATATTTTGCATGAACTGTGCAAGAGTTCTTCCCAGAGTGGCTCAATGATATTGAGGTCAGCAGACTGAGATGGCCACTCCAAAACCTTGACTTTGTTCCACTGTGGCCTATGGCAGGTCGGCTTCACCTTGTGTTTTGGATCGTTGTCATGTTGGAACGTCAAAGTACGTCACATGCGTAGCTTCCAGGCTGATGAGTTCAAATTTGCCTCCAGTATTTGCTGATAATGTTCTGCATTCATCTTTCCTTCAACTATGATGGACTTTCCTTTGCAGCTCACACATTCCCACATCATCAGCGATCCATCTCTGTGCTTTACAGTAGGAATGGTGTTCCTTGCATTATAGGCCTTATGTAAATGTTGTGGCCAAAAAGTTTGATTTTTCATCACTACAAATTACCGTGTATAAGCCGAGGTTTTAAAGTCCCCCCTCGGCTTATACGCGAGTATATACCCAGTGGTAGTATACAGCCGCCCGCCCGCCACCCCCATCAGTATACAGGCCCCCCCCCATCAGGATCCAGGGCCCCCCCTCCTTGCTCCGCAAAACCTGCAAAGTAAAATCCTTATACTTATCACTGTCCTGTCGCCGCCGTCCCCGCCGCTGCCATCACGATCCCCGGCTTGATGTCATTGCCTGCGCCAACCACAGGAAACCGGAAGACGCTGGAAGAATACGGGGAGCGCGATGGCAGCGGCGGGGACGGCGGCGACAGGCAAGGAGGGGGGGCCCTGGATCCTGATGGGGGGGCCTGTATACTGATGGGGGTGGCGGGCGGGCGGCTGTATACTACCACTGGGGCTGTATATACCTCTGGGGCTGCTGTATACTACCTCTGGGGCTGCTGTTTATACCTCTGGGGCTGTTTATACCTCTGGGGCTGCTGTATACTACCACTGGGGCTGCTGTATACTATCACTGGGGCTGTATATACCTCTGGGGCTGCTGTATACTACCTCTGGGGCTGTTTATACCTCTGGGGCTGTTTATACCTCTGGGGCTGCTGTATACTACCACTGGGGCTGCTGTATACTACCACTGGGGCTGCTGTATACTACCACTGGGGCTGCTGTATACTACCACTGGGGCTGCTGTATACTACCACTGGGGCTGCTGTATACTACCACTGGGGCTGCTGTATACTACCACTGGGGCTGCTGTATACTACCACTGGGGCTGCTGTATACTACCACTGGGGCTGCTGTATACTACCACTGGGGCTGCTGTATACTACCTCTGGGGCTGCTGTATACTACCTCTGGGGCTGCTGTATACTACCACTGGGGCTGCTGTATACTACCACTGGGGCTGCTGTATACTACCACTGGGGCTGCTGTATACTACCACTGGGGCTGCTGAGTACTACCACTGGGGCTGCTGTATACTACCACTGGGGCTGCTGTATACTACCACTGGGGCTGCTGTATACTACCACTGGGGCTGCTGTATACTACCACTGGGGCTGCTGTATACTACCACTGGGGCTGCTGTATACTACCACTGGGGCTGCTGTATACTACCACTGGGGCTGCTGTATACTACCACTGGGGCTGCTGTATACTACCACTGGGGCTGCTGTATACTACCTCTGGGGCTGCTGTATACTACCTCTGGGGCTGCTGTATACTACCTCTGGGGCTGCTGTATACTACCACTGGGGCTGTTTATACCTCTGGGGCTGCTGTATACTACCTCTGGGGCTGCTGTATACTACCACTGGGGCTGTTTATACCTCTGGGGCTGCTGTATACTACCACTGGGGCTGCTGTATACTACCACTGGGGCTGCTGTATACTACCACTGGGGCTGCGCTGCTGTATATACCACTGGGGAGGCTGCTGTAACACTGCTGGGGCCTGTATATACCACTGGGGAGGCTGCTGTATACCACACTGCTGGGGGCTGTATACCTGTGCTGGGGTCCACCCTCGGCTTATACACGAGTCAATAGGTTTTCCCAGATTTTGGGGGCAAAAGTAGGGGGGTCGGCTTATACACGGGTCGGCTTATACACGAGTATATACGGTACCTTGTTCCAGCAGTTTGGAGGCTTTCTCTGTGCTGTCTGGTATATTGTAGGTGAGCTACTGTGTGGCATTTGCACAGTAATGGCTTTCTCCTGGTGACTCGACAACGCAGCCCATTTTTCTTAAGTGAATCCTTATTGTGCATCTTGAAGGAGCCACACCGCTAGTTTTCAGTGAGTTCTGTATTTCAGCTGAGGTTTTTTTTTTATTTGCATACCAAACAATTTTCCTGGCAGTGGTGGCCAAAATGTTTCTTGATCTACCTGATCGTGGTTTGGTTTTTACAGAGCCCCTTATTTTACGTATGTTAATCAAAGTTTGAACACTGCTGACTGGCATTATCGATTCCATTATCTTTTTGTATTCCCTTCCTGCTTTATACAGTTAGGCTACGTTCACACATTGCGCATTTTTAAAAAGCTGTGTCTGCCGGCAAAGTGAATATGAAATTCACTTTGCCGTACAGACATGGCGTAAAAATACACAGTGCTTTTATGGGAGAAAGCGCGGGCGTAAAAAGAATTTACATGTCAATTCTTTGCGCAGCTGTGCCCGCGCTTTCTTCCATAGGGGCCGACATTGCAGTAACTGATGATAGAGGGGAAGGGAGAATCCTGGTTCCTCCTCCCACGTGTGACATGTGTGTCAGCCCCATTTGATTTTGCATTGTATTAATATACACTGCGAAATCTTAATAAAAGGAATCCAAATGTGTTTAAAATAATAAAGAATGAATACTTGCCGCCATCACGCTCCTCCATCTGCATCCAGCGTCTTCCGTCTTCTTCCGTCTTCTTCCCGTGGGCGCAGGCAATGACGTCATTGCCTGCGCGACAGAGGAGGAAGCCGGAAGAAGACGGAAGCCTCTAGATGCAGATGGAGGAGCGTGATGGCGGCAGCGGGACAGCGGAGGGATAAGTATACTAATCTCTTCCTTTACAGGATTACTACCCAAGGTGGGGCCTGTATACTGATATGGGGGGGCTGCTGTATATACCTCTGGGGCTGCATATACCTCTGCGGCTGCTGTATACTACCACTGGGGCGGCTGCTGTATACTACCACTGGGGCGGCTGCTGTATACTACCACTGGGGCGGCTGCTGTATACTACCACTGGGGCGGCTGCTGTATACCACACTGCTGGGGGCTGTATACTTGTGCTGGGGTCCACCCTCGGCTTATACACGAGTCAATAGGTTTTCCCAGGTTTTGGGGGCAAAAGTAGGGGGGTCGGCTTATACACGGGTCGGCTTATACACGAGTATATACGGTATATACTGCATATAGTGTTCAAAGGCGGCCATACACCTCTGCTTCATATTGTGTAAGAATTATAACTCTGGAATTTAATATTTTAAGGATTCAGGAATCTATAGAGTTCAATATTAAACAGGTTCTATTTCTTTATTTGCATTTCCTAGATGACAGGTCAGATTTCCAGCAGAATATAGTTCTAGTATAAATCTTTAGAGACAATAAAAGGTACTGATCTGATGCATAACTGAATGTTTTCTTTACCTTCCAGGAGGAGAACCAGAGAATAAGTCACATGCTCAGGAATATGGATAAACAGATAAATGGGCAGTATGAACGTGTTGCAGAAATTGGTGTCGGAGCCTATGGAACGGTGTATAAGGCACGAGATTTACAGAGCGGAAAATTTGTGGCCCTTAAAAATGTGCGGGTCCAGACCAACGAGAATGGCCTGCCCCTGTCCACAGTCAGGGAGGTGGCGCTGCTGAAACGCCTCGAACACTTCGACCATCCAAATATTGTAAAGTGAGTATAATCGGTATAAAAGGCTTAGGAGGGCAATGTGTCATCTTTACCTTTCTTGTGAGTAAGGCTGCCTTCACACTTGCAGATGGATCTGCAGCGTTTTGCAGATGCATCTGCAAGTGTGAGCATGCTGACCGCGGCCCCTATGTTTATAATAGGGCGCACCGCGGTCTGAAAGCTCTCATTCACTCCTATATGTGTACTGTCAGCAGGCGTATGCCTGCTGACAGATCACACACTCCCGCCCACAGCATGGACGCTACATCTCGCGTCCACAGTGCGGGCGGGAGTGTGTGATCTGTCAGCAGGCATACGCCTGCTGACAGTACACATATAGGAGTGAATGAGAGCTTTCAGACCGCGGTGCGCCCTATTATAAACATAGGGGCCGCGGTCAGCATGCTCACACTTGCAGATGCATCTGCAAAACGCTGCAGATCCATCTGCAAGTGTGAAGCCAGCCTAACTGTTTGTTTTCTAGGGTGTGCTGACCCCAGAACTAGTGAGTAATGTCGGGTTAAAGGGCAATTCCACACAATGTTCTTTCTTTACTTTAGTCTTTATTACCCGGTGTCCAGATATTGCCCACAGTGGACTTTTGGTCCCACAGCTCCTCTACCTCAGGTTAAAGTGCTTCTCTCAGTATCTTAAATAGGTATAATTGTAAAGTGTAAAAACAAGTAAATTTAGAATACATCTCTTAATAAAAATTCTCTCCGTTCTGCAGACTGGAGGGATTTTAGAGCTTCTATGGCCTTGATATAGAGGCTGCAATCACAGCTCTAAAGGTGGCCGCATCTGACGAGCCTCAATGTCCCTGTGCTTCTCCTCTCCGACTGATACAAAGCTGCTTCTTCTTACAGCATTAGGCCACGTGCACACATTCAGTATTTGGTGAGTTTTTTTACCTCCGTATTTGTAAGCCAAAACCAGGAGTGGAAAAATCAGAGGAAAAGTATAATAGAAACACGTCACCACTTCTGTATTTATTACCCTCTCTACAAATAACTGAGGCAAAAAACTCGCCAAATACTCAAGATGTGCACGGGGCCTTAGGCCCCTTTCACATCAGTGGTAATCACTGATCGCAGCAGTTGCAGTGAAAAAAACGCAACTGCCGCGATTACCACATAACGGCCGCACTTGCGGTTCACTTGCGGCAAACCCCATGCAATGACTATGGGGCTTGCGGTAAGTGTGCTTCAAGTGCGGTTTCGGCACTTGCGGCCTCAAAAAAACCACGGCTGACCACGTTTTTTTCACGGCCGAATTTGCCGCAGGTGCTGAAACCGCAACTATGCCGCACCTGCCGCAAGCCCCATAAACATTGCATGGGGTTTGCCGCAAGTGAACCGTAAGTACAGCCGTTATGCAGTAATCGCGGCAGTTGCGGTTGTTTTCACCGCAACTGCCACGATCGGCGATTACCGCTGATGTGAAAGGGGCCTTAGGGTGGTATAAACTGACATATTTTTTGGAATCCAAGGGAATGTGGGTAAAACCTGCATCCCCCAGATTCCCCGCAGTTGTAAAACATGATGCAACTGGATGCACCCACATTGGTTTTACCACTGATCTATCTCACTGATCTGTGATAATACTGGTGCACGAGCATCCCTTTGCATTAGGTTGGGTTCCTTTTTCTGCTGGATTCAGTGGAAAATGACATACTCCCTAATGGGTGTGTAATTTACAACTGAGTTCTGGGCATGCTCAGATCCGGATTCCGTTGGATCCGGGTTCCTACACCATCATAGTAATTTAACCCGCTTTGCCCTGTATATGGGTGTTCATGGTTGCGAAACGGACAACAGAAACGTTCCAAAATGCGTTTTGGTATCCGTGAAAAAAATGTGAACACCTGGATCAAGGGGAATCCTAAAGAACTGGATGCACCCGCAAATTTTTGCAGCCCCAATGAAAGTCAATGGGGCTGAAAATGGATGCCGGTGCATCCAGTTTCATCTGGATTCAAACCGATACTGAAGAACGGTAGTGTGAAACCAATGCTGCAAGAACTCTCTAAGGCTGGAGTTGGGCCAGGGTGCAACGTGCCGCCGGTCTGAACTGTCAATCATTCAGGAGTGCACCCAGCAAACAGAAGGCTTGGGAGCAGCACGATCCTGAAAATAGGATCATGGGAATTGCCCTTTAAGATCAGAGGGGATATAAAAAACATAAATAGTAGTAAGAAATGTCTCTGGGCGCAATTCTACTACATTCAGTATGCTTGTAAGATTTCTTCCTTGACCTTCACCTATTAAGCTCTGCTTGGTTTAGTATGCGGTATAAGGTACTTGTTGAAACCATGACCCCAGACTGTTCCAAGGTTGGCCTTCAGGTCTTTGGATATTTATTCTGATGTTTATTCACCATTCATGCCAACCTTTTGAAGACCTCTTTTGCCAATTTTATTCTTTCCCCCATGTCCAGAGGTGTTTTTGACGGTTCCATGCTTGACAAACTACTTAATAACATTGCGCATTATTGAAACTGGGATAGCAAGGTCTTTGAAGATGGCCTTATCCCCTTTGGAAACTCTTGAGTTTGCTTTTAACAGCAGTTCTGATGTCCCCAGAAAGCTTTGTCTTTACCATTGTGACAAAGGAACATGACCTACCATGTAGCTTTTTTTAAATGTCCTAATTCATTGGCTAATTCATGCAAACTATGAAAGAGAGAGAGAGTCTTGACTTTACCTCCATTTATACTAGAGATTTCACATCCACACCCACAACCCACAACTCTGCCCTTCTCAGGTATCTTCTGTGGCAGTTTTGTCCAATCATCCTCCAGTAATATGAACATCATCATTGGTTGCAGTGGTAATTATCTGCTTGTGGATGGCGTCCTAAGGCTAGTTTCAGACTTGCGGACGCCTCCGCAGCGTCCCGCGGAGGGATCCGCAAGCTGAGCAGGCAACGCAAGTTCCTATGTTTAACATGGGGACGCAGGTGCCTGCGCTGTGATGCAGATTGGCGTGCGCACCCATTCACTGCAATGTATGATTTGTAGCAGCAAATGCTGCACACAACACCTCTCGTCTGCACCCTAAACTTGACATGTCGCGTTCCTGGTGTGAACGAGACTGTGTGATTTGTGCCAAGCATCCGCATGCGCACAAACCACATATTGCAGTGAATGGGTGCGCACAGCCATCTGCACCAAGCGCAGGCACTTGCGTCCCCATGTTAAACATAGGGACTTATTATATAAAAAGGTCATACATAATACTTTGTGCACACCACATATGTTTTTTTACATGATCTTTATTACAAAAATTACAAAAAATTGGTGCAAAACAACAAGTTAAAAACATCTAAAAACAATGCAGGTCCCATATCCTCTGTTGCAAAATCAAACAATTTGCCAGAATAAATCAATTATAAATAGCAGAGGCAGAATGCAATCCCTCAATGAAATGCTAGCCCCAATAATGCATAGAGAAGTTTAGTCAAAATGACCCTGTGTTCTCCTATAAATCAATCAGTGCAAGGATCCTATATATCAATCAATGCAAGAATACCAACCATAATATTTAAGGGGAAAATAATATAGGGGCAGAGGCAATCTGCACACACCATTCACATCATGTTACCTATAGCTTGGCTGCAACCTGGAGGTATGGGAGCCCCACGCGTTACGCTGCAGCAGCAGCTTCCTCAGGGGAATATATGCACCCAAGCGCAGGCACTGCGTCCCCATGTTAAACATAGGGACTTGCAGTGCCTGCGCTCAGCTTGCGGATCCCCACTGCAGGACGCTGCGGAGGGGTCCGCAAGTCTGAAACCAGCCTTACACCAGGGAAGAATGTCCTTGTGTAGGACAGGTTTACTCCATTTGGGATGGTTCCAAGATGTCCATATACAGAACAATAGTTTATTATCATGGCCATAGGCTGGAGACAGGATGTCTAACTTAGGAGGAGTGGTTTATGATAGAGACCCACAGGGGCTGTATACATATGTAGATTACAATAGGTGAATACAGGATCTGCATTCAAGATCACCATAGAGGATGTGTACAGCTGTATTTTCAAAGTGGCTGGAGGGCCAGTATTCATTTCGTATGTAGATGCAACCTTTTCTTTTATCACTAAAGCAAAAACCACCACACAAGGAGCACATGCCTTCTCATCTACGGCTGGCTTCACACCAAGGTTTTCACCATCCTGTTCTGTTCGTATTTAAAAGGACAGAACAGGACCGTTTTTAGCCTCCCATGTATCCCTATGGTGCCAGATTGGTCATAAATGCCCAACCGGTTTTGTGAATTCAGTCCGAATTCATTTCTGTTCTGTTTTTTTCCCGGCCCCAAAATTGGAGACTAGTTCGATTTTGGGCTTCTGTGGAAAAAATTGGACCAAAGAGGACAGAAATGAATCTGAATCCGGGGTGATCCGGCACACATACATAGCATAGGAGTCTATGGGCGCCGGATCCGGGAAAAAAATTCTGATTGCTTCCGGTTTTAGAGTACTGAGCATGCTCAGTACACTAAAACTGCTCTTTTCCTGGAATTTTTTTTACACTGCTAAAGTGAAATTAAGTAAAGGAATGGTTAAAAATAAAAAAATTCTCACCTGTCCGCCGTGTGTCCCATGATGTATCCACCCATGATGGATAAAGGACCTTAATCAGCTGACTGGGGTGGGGCAACCCGATCAGCTGATGGGTCACATGACCGCATCAGCGCGGTTTAAATCTTTAAAACCACTTGTCTGCGCTTTGCAGGCTTGGCTCCCCTTTCTGTGTCTGGATCCCTCAATATCCCAGATCCGGACACAGAAATGGCATCTGAAGTTCAAAATCCGGGCCTGTCCGTTCCTGTCTGTGGGGTCCTGCAAAAAACACGGACAGAAACAAAACCGTGGTGTGAAGCCAGCCTAACAGGTTCACATCCTGTACATGGGTTATCTCCTTGATAAGAGTCCTGGAATATTCAGCGCTCATAAATCCAATATAGAGTTCAGTGATTCCTATGATACATATATTGTCCATGTTGGCTTCCAACACCCCATTACCACACTTGCAACATAAATATATCCGATATATGAAACCGGCCTAATTGTAAATGCCCGGCACAGAGAAAGAAGGATGAGACTATTCACGATGACAGGGGCAACGCCTGTCGAGGACACGGCCTCTGACAAAATAGTAATGCAGATCTGACTATTATTAGTTAAGGCCACCTTGTTGTTATTTCTCTATCACTGATCTCACTTCAAATTGTGTCTGTCCTGCGGCAAAGTTTGCTTGTGTCATGTGCCAATTTTATTGAGAATTCAATGGAAAAGAGGAGACTTATGATGTAAGTGCCGTCCTCTAGCGTAGTGTATTGTACGGTCACAGACTCTGCAGAGCAAATCTCACATCTGAACTCGCCCCCTACCCAACCTCCACTGTCAAAAATACCAGAAGGTTTGGCTTCAAACAACTCCCAGAACACATTTTAATTTTATTTTTTTTCTTAAAGCAAACAAATCTCTATTGTGAGTTTTGAAAATGTTTTTTGTGTTTTTTTTTTTTATTTATGTGACAAGTGATTAGAATCTTGTAAAACTTGTCAGCCTTCCTATGACAGAAGTGACTTTACCCGCTCACACCTGTAATATTATAAGCTGGAGATCTAGATCATGTCATGTGTTTGATCACTAAATTGTGATGGTCTAACATTTTTGGGGAAATCATTAGTTTGTTTCATAAGTTCTGGACATGAATTTCTCACCAGATATCGCTGATAACCCATTCATTTTACGTAGGCAAAGAAATCAATCCATAGATGGCCATACATTTAGTGATGTGAAGTAATAAATGATGCAGGGAAAAAGTATTGCACACGCTTACTGGAATTTATGTAATGCTTTGTAGAAAAGCCTTTGGCTGGTTTCACACTGCAGGATTTTCCCTGATCAGGTTCCATCAGGTTCGGGTGCCAAAACCAGGAGTGGCTCCAAAAGAGAGATCAGTCTTTCAATTATAGTTTTTCTCAGCAAGTTTCACTCCTGGTTTTGGCACACAAAGTTGATGAACCCTGATCAGGGAAAAACTGAAGTGTGAAAGCAGCCTTTGTTGGCGATGAAGCTTCATGACACCTCCTGTATGGGGACACTAGTGGCATACATTGCTCGGGTGATTTTGGACTTTTCTTCCACACATACACTCTTCACATCTTGCAGCTTCCTACTTTGAGCATTAGGCTGCCTTCAAAGTGCGGTCAGGTCCGATCCGGGGCTGTCAGGGGTGAACCTGACAGCCCCAGACTGGATCTGGACACAGAACTGGAGGGCAAATATGCCCTCCGGTCCGGTATGCAGCCGGATGCTGCAGAGCACAGCTGTCCCCTGCGAAGTGGTGCTGAACCGCTTCACAGAGGACAGCTCCCTGGTGCTGAACTTCATCCGCAGGTGGGTCATTCCATGTCAAGTGATCCAAAAATTTATATCTTTTTTACCTGACGTCTTCAGATTATTTATTTTATTTTTTTTCTACATGAAGCACGACTTTAGTTAATTGCAAAAAAAAAGTTTTGAATTTTTTTTTTCTTCATCAGTTAATTTTTTTACAGATTTTTAAAGTTTTAAAAAAGTGTGAATTTTGGCCTGGTATGGCTTTACATTTTCTATCATATCTCGGGCTAGAAATAAGATATAGAAACAAAATAAACCCCATTCTACTCAGAACTATACAGGCTTTCACCAGATATGTCAGAAGAGTATCTTTGTTAATATTTTACCCATGCGATCGCAAACGCAAAACTTTAAAGGGAACCAACCACCCCAAATGACCCCCCCGGACTAATAATATCGTTCCCTACTTGCAGCACATACATGTGCTGCAATGTTTTTTGCTAAAAAAACTGCTTTTTAAAACTTTAGATAATGCTTTAAAAACTTTATACCGAAGGGACGGGTGGGCGTTACTTACATGGAGCTAAGGCCGGGTTGCAGCTGCCACTCATCATCCTGTGTCCCCTCGCAGCAGTAACGGCAAGCCCTTTTTGCAGCGTCCCAGGCTGGTGCACGGGATGTCATGCCCGTGCACACGTCATCAGCTACAGCCGGGAAGCGAGCGCGCGCTCTGACTTCCTGCACTCGGCTGTGGAAGTCAGAACGCGCGCTCGCTACCCGGCTGTAGCTGATGACGTGTGCACGGGCATGACATCCCGTGCACCAGCCTGGGACGCTGCAAAAAGGGCTGGCCGTTACTGCTGCGAGGGGACACAGGATGATGAGTGGCAGCTGCAACCCGGCTTTAGCCCCATGTAAGTAACGCCCACCCGTCCCTTCGGTATAAAGTTTCTAAAGCATTATCTTAAGTTTTAAAAAGCAGTTTTTTTTAGCAAAAAACATTGCAGCACATGTATGTGCTGCAAGTAGGGAACGATATTATTAGTCCGGGGGGGTCATTTGGGGTGGTTGGTTCCCTTTAAAATGCATTTCCGAAAAATCGGCATAATTTAAATATTTCAAACTGCCCATATGTCTGCTGTGCTCTTAGCCACATCTGTACCAAATTTCAAGTTGGGATTGTGATGGGATCATATTTTAACATATTTTACTATTAATAGCGTCAATGGGTCATTCCATATCAAGTGATCTAAATATGAATATTTTTTTTTTACCTGACCTCTTTAGATTTTTTTTTTTTTTTATATATATATATATTTGAAGTACTACTTTAGTTAATTACAAATTAAAAGTTTTGAATTTTTTTTTCTTAATCAGTAAATTTTTACAGATATTTATAGTTTTAAAAAAAGTGTGAATTTTGACCTGGTATGGCTTTACATTTTTTTATCTCGGGCTAGAAATAAGATAATGAAGTGGGAGAGGCATCATTTTACTCAGAATGGTAACAGCTTTCATTTGATATGTCACAAGACTCTTTTTTTTTTTTTTTTTTTTTTATATTTTGTTTGGGAAAAATCAAATTGAAAATTTTGATGCGCAATTGTGAAATAAATGTTAGTATGAAAATTGTGAAAAAATGGCTGTGTTTCTTGTGTTCTTGGTTATATTTGTGCAGAGATTCAACTTGGGACCTGTCAAATTAATGTTTTTTTATTTTATGGTTGTATGAGTTATTACAACTTATTGAATAAAACATTTGTATGCAACAAAAAAGAAGCACAAAAAACAAATCCCGTAAGTGCCAGGATAAATATGTCTTAATCATCAGAACACAACACTCAGCATTTTCAACCTGAATGCATTGAACAAACCAAAGAAAAAAGGTGATCATATCCTCAAGTAGGGCTGCGCGATTAATCGAATTAATTCGATTAATTCGCCCCCTGCTGTGGCCACGATTGTGGTTTTATTAACAATCATGTAATTCGATTTAAAATGGCGTCCGGCGCACACTACGCTGCTTTGCATTCTGGGTGTTGTAGTTTCTTAGGAGGGGCAGCCGTCACTATGTAAAGTGAAAGAACTTTAACTCCCAGCAGAGGTTGCGTGTTGGCCGCGTGATGGGTCGCGGCCGTGCAGGCTGAGGCAGACTACAGCCTCCGTGAGGCTGCGCGACGAGGTGTCATTTGGCCTCTCCGGTTATGAAAGAGTTGGCGGCGAGTTCGCAGAGTGGGAGAATCGGTGACATCTGCGCAGAGAGAGGAGACGAACTGTGCCCTCCGCCAGCCCCTCGCACACTCCCTTCACCTCCGCACTGGAGAGGGTCTCTCCATCTGAATGGAGCCCGGTAACATCTTATGGAGGCCGAGGAGAACCACACGATGCCAATCACAGCGGGGCACCAGAAGCAAGAGTCAAACCCCCTGCAGGAAGAGAAGAATGGCATGAACCCAGTGCTATGTACAAGAAGGTACCCCAAGACAGGTAAGAGTCCCCGAAACCCACTTGTACATACCCCTAACTAATGGCACTGAGACCGGAAACACCGGGAAAGGACACAGAAGACAGCGCGAGGGAGGAGGAATAAAGGAACATGGCAAATGACTAAAACTGAGGACACATTCACAGGTACAACCTCTCCGCGGTGTCGACATGGAGGATGTGTGACCCTGCACAGGTACAATCGCACTATGGGGACGACACGGGGGATGTGTGACCCTGCACAGGTACAACCGCACTATAGGGATGACATGATGTGTGACCCTGCACAGGTCTGTGTGTATAATATACTGTATATACTGTGTGTATGATATATACTGTGTGTATGATATATACTGTGTATACTGTGTGTATGATATATACTGTGTGTATGATATATACTGTGTATACTGTGTGTATGATATATACTGTGTATACTGTGTGTATGATGTATACTGTGTGTATGATGTATACTGTGTGTATGATGTATACTGTGTATACTGTGTGTATGATGTATACTGTGTGTGATATATACTGTGTATACTGTGTGTGTGATATATACTGTGTATACTGTGTGTGTGATATATACTGTGTATACTGTGTGTGTGATATATACTGTGTATACTGTGTGATATATACTGTGTATACTGTGTGTATGATATATACTGTGTGTGATATATACTGTGTATACTGTGTGTATGATATATACTGTGTATACTGTGTGTATGATCTATACTGTGTGTATGATCTATACTGTGTGTATGATCTATACTGTGTATGATATATACTGTGTATGCTGTATACAATATATAAAAAAAATCGAGATTTAAATCGAAAATCGTCCATAGGTTTAAATAAAATCGAGATTTTGATTTTTTCCAAAATCGCCCAGCCCTATCCTCAAGTGTGATTAAACAAGATTAAAGGGATCCTGTCACCTCCAAAACGCCTCCTAAGCTATGAAAACATGTCCCTGCACCATCCCATCACTAATCTCACACTTCTTTTGTCTCCTAAAAGCATCCTGTGAAAGTGGAGAAAAACATTTTAATACTCCCTCATTAGTGATTATAATTAGCAGGGGCCATATTCTTTAGTCACAAGGGGGTGTTCTTTTGCAGCTCCAGGATCCACCCTCTCTCTGTCTGTGCTGCTGTGAAACTGAAACTGAAGGCAGGACTAATGATTTGCATTCTGTGAGTGATAGAGAGGGGGGAGGGCAATAACTGCACATCACAGCAGAACACACAGCGACAGGGTGGATCCTGGAGCTGCAAAACAGCCTGCCTTGGTGGCTAAAGAATATAGTCACTGCTAATTATAATCACTAATGAGTGAGTGTTAAAACGTTTTTATGTACTTTCACAGGATGCTTTTAGGAGACAAAAGGAGTGTGAGATTAGTGATAGGATGCTGCAGGGACATGTTTTGCTAGCTTAGGAGGCGTTTTGGAGGTGCCAGGATCCCTTTAAATGGTGGAAGAAGGAGCTCCATATTTGCTGCTATTTGCACCATGAGGGTGGCCGCAGGGAGTAGGTCAGTGTTTTCAGCCCTTTGGTGGACTCAGTCCGTAGCCTGGAGTGGAACAGCAGTAGGGCCAGATGTGGGCTGCACTTTGCACAGGTCTGACCTACCAATTAAAGGATTATACATGGGGCAAAAAACATTGTTCTGTATTCTAAATGCAAAGCTTTGTGTTTTCCTAGCAGATTTCACACAGAAATGATAAGCTTTGTGTCTCCCCACCAGTACTTTTTGAAAAATAGATAACAATGCTAATACTGACAATCATCTTTCTTGCCTGGAAATGTGTTAATTTCTTTCCCTAGTCCTTTCCTTGAGAATTCCACTACTTTGTATGCTTGTAAATGAAAGCCAGTGACCTTCATACACTCTCCGTTTATGTGGCCGATTTGCTGGTTGGACACTCCTGACTGTGCAAAAATCCCCACCAAGAGAGATCCGAAGTTTACACAGTGACTTTACAGCGAGCCGCCTCACATAAACTGAGAAGACTTTCCTTGCATATTTGCAATGAACTATGAGGTGGAAAGACCACAATGAAGAAAGAGTCATGCCTGGGTGACCAAAACTATGTGCTTAGTGTTGTTTCCCACACTCAGTGTTATGAACAACAGGCGTCCATGTCTGCCATCTGATGATTAATTATCATTTGAGTTTAGAGAACAGGGCTTTCAGTCTGTAGATTCCCTGAGTCCTATAATTATGGTGTAATATATGTAATAATCAGTCACTTGTCATGGTAAGGTCTCTTGCTGTAGACCTACATTTAGGAGCCTTGCATGCCGCTTTGCTGCTGCGTGTGTCGTGATGCATCTTTCACCATAGTCTGCTGAAACATGTGGCAATGCTCCTCCATTACATCTTGCAGTTCACCCTTAACCCTGTTTTGCAATTGATAATCCTCAGAGTTCTGCTTTTCCTATGCTGACCTGTCCCTATAATACTCTCCCTTATTTTTGGACAGCATAGCCTATTGGCCAAACCAGCATACCTCCATTTTTCACTTGCTTTAGGTAAGAGGAGCAATGAAAAAATAGAATATACACATGCGGGCGACTCAGATGTATTTATGATGTGACCGCTCCCTTCTTCCCCAACCTCGCATGGGAAAGCATAGTCTGATGACAAGGTGCTGAGTGGCACATCGGAAAGACACACAACTTTATAGCTCCATTGTTAAATCCTGTGGGTTATAGTATATGACTGTTGTTGATAGAGGTAGTACAGGCACCCATTATGATGGTGTAACAATGCGACTTGGACTGCAACATTAATTGCACTATGACAGCGCTGTATGTCGCAATAATTGAAGTGAAGGCAGTTTTGTTGCAATAGGCCTCAAAACCAGGGCTGTGGAGTCGGTAAGACACAGTTGCGACTCCGACTCCTGGATTTTATCAGGTTCCGACTCCGACTCCGACTCCTTCATAAATGGCCACTTCGTAACAATAAATTTACTGTTGTAAAATATTAACATGGAGCTTATTCAGTTTCTCACCATCATATAAATAATCAGACCACTTAGAGCAAACACTATATTTATTAGATACAATTAGAATATACCAAATAACTTTTATAAACTTTTCAAAACTGTAAGTAAATTTCAATAAACCCTGTTATTCTGTTAATAAGAAATCTATACATTTGTCCTCAGAAAAAGTATAGCCTCTGTCAGATCCTCCATCATGGATGCCCTCAAGTCTGATCTAATTATTTTGAGAGCAGAGAACAACCTCTCTACACTAACTTGGGTTGGTGGCAAAGCAGTAACCACTCGGGCAACATCTCTGACAATGTCAGGATACAGGGAATCGCTTGTTGCACTGTTATTTTTGATGAACGATCAAATTTCTCAATCTCTTTTAGTGCACATGAAAAATTCTGCTGAAATGTACTGGCTGTGTTCTTTGATGGGGATGACTCTTCCATGCGGGAACGCTTTGCACGGTCCTTCTGATCCAAATATTTTTCGATATTAAATTCTTCATCAGTTGATGATGAGGGTGAAGATGTGGCAGGACGATCAAATTCTTCTTGTTCCTCCTGACTGTTTTGCAATCCTTTCATCCTTACTGCTATTTCAAACAGAGCTTCTTTTCCTTTACTCAGCTGTTGATCATCTAGAAGAATCCGATGCATTGGGTCTACATAAACAGCTGCCAAAAGAATGTTATTTTGTAATAGTAGCTCCTCTCTCCGTTTCATTGATGTAGCAATGCCACTTGCAATTAACCCTCCTCTTTGGGACAGGCGAAGCATCAGGTTCCTCCACTCCTTTAAGAAAATACCTGGAGTTAAGTCCTCTGCTTGTAATTTTTTAGTCACTGTAAATGGGTGCTCTAGCAATTTTTCCAGCTCAGTCACCTGATTCCACTGACTTTCATTTAGCGTCAGTTGAGGGTTAGCCATGTCTACAAGAGAGGTTTTCAGTTCAACCAAGCGCTGAATCATTAAGTAAGTACTGCCCCATCGTGTGGCTTGATCAATAATTGCCCCTTTTCCAGCACGTCTCTTCAAAATTGAGTCAACTTTAGGGGTTCTGGCAACAGTAGCCAATTTTCTCACCTTGCCAATCAGTGCAGCAGCATGTCCTTCTTGCAGACTGTCTCTTATAGCCAGCTGTAGCGTATGCACAACACAGCGCATGTGATGAATGAAAGACAAGATCATCTAAACTATCATGTAGCAGTTCATCTGAAGCAACTTCAGTTTGCTCCCCAGTTATACTGTGTTCCTCTATTTCAAACATTTCTGTGTCCGTGGACCCAGAATGTTGTTCTAGCTGCTGGTCACCATCATTACTCTCATTCATTAGCTTAATAGTACTTCTCATATTTGAAGCATTGTCAGTTACGACAGAAAGAACTTGCTCTTTTTTAAGTTCATAGTCTTGCAGAACCTTTTCCACCAAGGCCTGGAGAAACTCACTGGTGTGATGAGCTTTGGTGTCTTTTACTGCCAATGTTTTGGTAATTATTTCATTTTTGTCACAAACAAACCGGACATTGATGGCAAAATAGTTCACTCTGTGGCGTGTGCAGGCATCCATTTTAAGAAACACAAAGCGTCCCTTGAGAGTTTTTTTAAGTTCTTCCTTTTGTTTAAAAGCTTCTTCGATTACTAATTTTCTAATACTCTCTCTCTCCAGAGAAACACCAAGCTTGCGGGCCATTTCTCCATTCAAACACATAAAAGCTGGTCGTGAAAATAATGAAATAGGCACACTATCCTTTACAACAAGCTCTATGATCTGTTTTTTAAATGTATCTACTGTCATTGTCACAGTAACTTTGTCACTGACAAAATATCTTGCAACTGATGGCTGCAAAGTTCTCTGCTCCTTTGCTTGACCGGAAGAGCTGGGCACTGGTTCTTTGGTTTGGATGCAGTCTTTCTCATCCACTGCTTTCAGTACTTCTGGATGGAAGCGCTGTAAATGTCTCTTTAGATTAGAAGCTCTGGTAGGAGCATTTTTATCTTTGCCTGAAAATGCACTTATCTTCGCTTCACAGCTTTTGTTTTCGTCTGGATCATTTGTCATACACTGACAGACATAATGTTTTCTATCTTGAGTGATGGTGAAATGTTCAAATACAGCTGATTTAATGTGATGCTTCTTTGACATTCTCAGGTTTTTAATTCTGCATTCACAATCCAAATGACAATTGTTTTTCCTAAAAACAATTGTACAAAATTATTGCCAGGTCGTACAACTGATATACTGGTCAGTAATACTGTTATTATTCCTCATGTACTCACAGTTAACTGATGCAAAGTTTGTGGATAATACTTCTTACAGTCTTCCTCTTCTTCTGAGTAGCAGGCAGCTGTGAGATGCTTGGAAGATGCACACCGGCTAGTATGATCTAGTCTAGACGAGGAGGAGCCAAGTTACTACTAAGAATTTGCAACACATTTTCACTTTCAGTTTCATACATTGTAAGTAGGGGGGTTGGGGCAGCATGAAGTTAACCAAGTATAAGAATAGATAAGGGCAGTGGAGAACAGTGACACACAAGAAGTAAGAAATGTCTCTATCTCCAGCAGAACTGCTTATCACTGTTGTTCATAGTTTGATAGAACATAAATATTTGAGTAACATTTATAAAATTAATATGAAAGTTCAATTATGAAATATTAATACATTTTTTTAAAGCTGGAGTCGTACATTTCTACCGACTCAAACTCCGACTCCGGCCAAAACTAGCTCCGACTCCGACTCCACAGCCCTGCTCAAAACCGTTGATGTGTAAAACACAAATCCATATCTGCTGGGCTCTGTGTACCTCGCATATTGCTTATAGCTGCAACCTGAACATTCGCCATCATCACAGTGCAATGTGTTGGTCAAAGTCACCATGTAGCCCAGCTACAAGAAACTTTGCTAATTGTATCGCGATTTGCAGTATAAAGTGCTAGTTCCTTGAGGTTTATATTGTAAAGTTCTGCTATTCACTAATTATTATTTTTTCTTGGGGTGCAGAATTGAGTTTATTTTGAAGGGTAACTGAGTCGGTCGACAGGGTAGGGGGTACTCAGATACAGGGACAGGTGGTTGCTTCGATGGGGGAATCATGGCTGGTCGGTTCCCGGTTCCGTGCCCTCGACCCTCAGTGGTAGGGGATGGGGTTGATGATGATGGGGGAATTGGTATCGTGACGCCACCTGTGGTACCTGGTAATATGGATACCAGCGCTGCGGCCGGCCTCTGAGGTGATGGAGGTGCAGCTCAGAGTAGTACAGCTCCCCACAGGTGGAGCTTTACCTCAGGGCAGCGGGGATGAATGACACGAGTTGTAGTTCTTACCCCTCTGATGATGCTGAGGTCCCCTGGGCGCCGGAGGAAAGGATCACAGACACCGTTTCAACTCAAACGTCACTTTACTGGTACAGGGGACACGTCGAATAAATCACAGATTGAAGACCACAACGTCGATGTCCATGCTTCTATGATAGCAGTGAGACTTTTAACCTTCTCCTTCCCAGCACCTTATCTGTCGGAAAACAAGGCAATCATCAGACTAAATCAGACCCGCTATACCTATTAGGCTTGCCTGACGTTGAGGGGGCTCAAGTTAGCTTCATATTGTAGGTGAGAGGCTTTACCAGCAGGGCTGTGGAGTCGTGGTCATGGAGTCAGTCCATTTTGGTGGAGTTGGATTTAGGGAAATTGAAGAGTCTTGAGTGGGTTTGCCTTACTGACTCCACAGCCCTGTTTATCAGACTGGTGCACAATCATTACATCTATGATGATGCTGGAAAATAACTAGATTGTGGACTGTACTAAAGGCTGTAAGGACTAGCTTAAAAAAATGATTTTCGCTACATAGATTGGCCTTTTGGCTGCTTGCCTAGCTGTGGCCGGGATAGGCACCAGCTGGACGTAGCTGGACTTGTTTTGCCCTAAGGACATTCAGGACCTGGAGAGGAAGGGGGGGGGGGGCTTGAGCTGGCATGTTGGCACCTCTCTCCATTAACACAATGCCCTAAGCTATTCCTGCGTTTTGCAGATACAATTCACTACTGGTTGAAACAAAGATTATTATTTTTTTTTGCTATATCCGTTATTTTACTACCAGTTAATTTCCTCCGCACTCTTTCTCCAGGTCAACAACTCATTTTTCACCTAAAATGATACGTGTGAAGAGCACTACCCTTTCACCTCATTCATCCATTTGTTTGGCAGTTGTACGTAGTGTGCGGATCTCCCCTATAATTCGGGGCACTTATGGTAATGAATGGCTTGGGTACAGTGTGCACATTTGGTCTTTTTGAAGTTTTGTAGAAATGATCAGCTCTGCACCCGCGCGTGAAGTAATCATTCATTCTGACTTTGTAAATTGAAAAGAAAATGGAGTACGTAGAATTAGTTTTTGGCACCAAAGCTTGACAGGTTCCCTTTTGTTTCTTGCTCACATAAAGGCTTGCTAAGGGCAGCTGCACTTTTTATAAAGCTTGTTATTGCAGAGCTGTATGGTAATATGGTTCCAATTACACTTATGGTTGTGGCAGTAATTTACGGTGTGTAAATGTGGCCACTGATCTTGTGTCATTGATTGATTGTTGTGTGGTCTGGACAAGTTGCCAGTCAATTGGGGAGAAGCATCATTGCACGACATCCCATTAAATGATCTCTCTACTTTTTAGACAGATTGATCTCATTTGTTAAAGTGTAGATTGACTATTTATCACCTTAATCAAAATTTACAATGTCCTTACCCTGGAAATTTCCACAAAAGTGCCAGTCTATAGGTTTCTTTTGTGTAACATTCTGTCCATTACCTGTCGTAATCCATCGGAGGCAGTCGTCCAGATACTATGGTGGATTGCAGCAGGGGTGAGTGGTGGTTCGATCTTTATCCCTGTACACAGGCGTCACAGGTGTACTTTTAGTTCAGGTCAGGCAAGTCACTGTCAGCGGCATGTGCAATACTTGCTGGAAGTAAGGACCAAGAAAGGACCTGTGCTAATGGTGCTGGCAGAATGAAGATGAAGAGGTGCTGCCAACTCACAAATAGTGGAGGATAAGATGAAGAACTCAAGAATCAGACATATTTTTTGCACCAAAACCATCCTAAATTGTAATTTGTATGGATGAGGGCCCATGTTTTTTTTACAGGACTGAGATTGTGTTACTTGGGAATTGTACATGATTTTATCATACAGATTACCGTATATCTGTTATCGTATATTATTCCATCATACTGATATAAATTACACCTTATATTTTACAATAGATCAATTTGTTTTCTTACATACTAAACATCAAAAAGTTAAATCAGTGTTGACTGAAGAACGTCTTTATTCCCAGTCCATGAGATAGGTGATAATGTATAGATCGGTGCAGGTCCAGGGTGGGGCCCTGTTATCTCTGTTAGTAGGAGCAGCAGAGGGCATGCATGATGGCTCCATTCGGGGCTGCTGTTCACTATATTTGGCTTTCTATCACAGCCCTATAGAGGATGAATAGATGGGTGGCCAGGCATGCGCACTTCTGTTCCATTCTATCCGTGGACATGTGTCCTGCTATGGCAGTCATGGTGTTCCCAGCAGTTGAACCCCTACTAGCCTATAATTTCACCGGACATCCCCTTTTAATCCTTAAAATGGTGAATCTCCTTTTTCATTGCAGTTACTTGTGGTGTGAGGGAATATTTTTGGCTGATTTGGCACAGACGGTGTGACCAGCCTATTTACTTTGTGAATTGGCTGTCCAGTGACCTATTCATCCTATCTACTTGTGCGTAGTTGAGTCGTAAGCAGATTCTTTATTCCAGTCATTGTGGCTTTATCTCTGATGCACAGTCTGTCACTTCTCTTTATCTTCAGAAAAAACTTGTAAAAAAAGAAAAAGAATGGTGAGCAAATATTTCATACTGATCTGCCTATTACTCAGTAGCAGCTTATCTACATTATCCCAGACTCCTCTCCCCAGGTTTTGGAAGCTCTGATCTACGTTGCTGCTTACCTGGTCCTTAATAAAGGTATATAGTTTTCTGCATTCTCCAAGTCACTACTAGAGAAGTAATTGTAGAACAAGGGCCAAGCCATCGTCCGTGTAGACATGCACTAGGTCAAATATTATTTGTTGATTGGAAGAAATATACCTATTGGTTGTCCATTAATAAACTGCTTCCAGCTCCTTTTCCTTCCTGATTAGGATCCTAATAATCTGTTCCTTGCACCCTTCACAATTACATTGTATGTTTTAAAAGAGCTTTATTCATGGCTGTCCTGCATTCTATTTGGCGCTGTGCTGTCCCATGGGTGTGTATGGACCAACCTCTGCACCCGCAGTGAGTTTATTAACTTCACCCCTCTGCCTTTGATATGTTCAGCGTCCACTATGTGTGAGGTAAAGTTGAGTCATACAACTCTATCGGACTGCATGGTGTCGAGTAGCATGCAGAAGAGCAGCGAATAAAGATCATTTTCTGAAGTGATTCAGGTCTGAAAGTATGCTTGGAGTCGTTGTCATGTTGAGAGGTGTAATTCATTTTTTAAGCAGAGGTTTGAAAGTTTTGATGCACAATTGACTGATATTTGGAACTGTTAATAATTCCCTTCACCTTAACAAAAGCTCCAATCTCTAGCATAATGCAGCCTCCACTGTGCTTCATGATGGGTATTATGTTCTTTTGGTGATATGCAGTATTTGCTATGTGTCAAACATACATTTTGGAACTAAGCCCAAAATTTCAATTTTGGCCTCAACAGCCATAACACATTTTCCATGGTTTTGGCAGACTTGATGTGGGTTTTGACAAAACAACCAGGTTTTGATGTTTTCCTTTGTAAGGATGCTTTCACATCTGTGTTTTTGCAAATCCAGTAGAAATCTTTCATTTTTGCAAAAAAGCAGATGTGCCCCATTTGCGCCAAGGTTGCGCTTGTGCTAATGCATTGTAAAGGGACCTCCAGACATGTACGGAAGCTTGCAGTTTTTACCGTTATCTGGCATTGGATGTGCGGGATCACGGGGAAGATGCAAGTCTTCGGACATGACCGGAGGTCCCTTTATAGTGCATTAGCAAAAGCGCAACCTTGGCGCAAATGGGGCGCTTCTGCTTTTTTCAGAAACTCCAGATTTGCAAAACAGATCAGGCAAACCTAAAGTTCAAGTTTGCCTGATCTGCCAGAATTGTATGAGTATGTGAAAGCACCTATAGGCAATTCATCCCGTATGCGACTTGCAGTCTTGTATGGCACTTGCGGTTTTGCCGGATCCGGCACTTGCAGCAATGGAAAAAAAATGCTGCTAGCAGCGTTTTGACTTGCCAGATTTGCTGGATCACAGCAGAACCGCAAGTGCTGCACAAGACTGCAAGTCCCATAGAGAATGAATTGGGCTGATTGCAAGCTTGCTGAAATGGCGAAAAGCACTGAAGTGAATGCAGCCAAAGCCTGGGTTCACACACTAGTGTTATAGCTGCGCTTTGTGAGGATCCGTGTTTGATGCAAAACTGCAACAAGAACGGATCCTCACAGAATGCAGCGTTCTGTGTGTGAACGGGCCTGTGCTACTCTGCTATGCTTTTACTTGCCTCGCTGCGCTTTCTCGGTGACCACCGGTGATCTCCTGTCATCTCCAGAGGCCACGGCAAGCGTATCTTCTAGGACCCTGCAGCCTGCCATGTAACCGAGTGGCTACAGTCCCTGGTCCTCCAAAGGTCTTGTGCTGTTGTGATGAGGTGAGATCTCAACGGGATCGCAGTGAGGTGAGTAGAAGCGCAGGTGAATAGCACAAAAAATTGACATGTTCATTGTTTTTACGCATCCGCTTTTCAGCCCAAAAGCACAGTGTGTGTATGGAAAACAGTGAAATGCATTGACCTCGCTGTAAGGTGGCCAGGCCTCTTTGGCCTTGCCACCTTACAGAGCAGACATTTGTAGTGTACACGAGATTATCACATGTAATACAAAACCAGTACTTGCCTGAAATTCCTTCATTTGCTTTAATGTGCTTGTAGGCCTCATGTCAGCCTCCCAGACCAATATTTTCGTCTTTTTATAAGTAATGTCAGTCTCATATTTAAGCCATTTCTTGATCACCGTAGTATGTGGTTCATATCTTGTAATTTTTTTTTGTACCTTGCTCCTTTCTAATCACTTTCAATAATGAGATCCCTTTGCTGTGTTGTAAGCTGTTTTTGGACCATGGCTTTTGCAATAAAATGCATCTAAGGAAAGGTCAGAAAACTGCTAATAAAACAGATAAACTTTTATATAAGGTTAATCCGAATCACTGTACATGTTGATGGCTGTGAACTGACTACTGTTTAACATGAGTTTAAATGTGATCATCATTGACCCAGTCTGTAAATACGCCTGAATCAACATAAGCCCTGACGGAGCTGCTGAACGTAACATGATGTGAGCATTGCCTAAGGTCTCGCATATCGGTATTTTTTTATCAATATTTTGCCAGTGTTTTGTATGGAAAAACCATGAGCGATTCCAAAACACAGAACAGGGGTCAGTTTTTCAATGCTAGCTTTTCTCTAAGTTCCTCTCCTAACTTTGGGGTGTACAAACACTGATGGTGGGTTTACACGCCGCGATATCGGCGTCCAACTCCGACCCAACTCCGACAAAAAGTCACGTGGGTCGCGAGTTGGAGCCGATATCGGGTGCGCGTTGTATTGTTTTAGCATACAACGCGATGCTGGAACGATGCCAAAACGATATCGGAGTTGAATAGCAAAGCTATTCAACTCCCATATATCGCAAGGCCGTTGTACCAGCATCGCTGCGTGTGACAGCCCAACTCCGATGCGTACTCGCACCTCACCCATTAACTCCCATGTTAAATGGTCGTCACTGGGTTGGTGGGCGTACACATCGGCGGGACGTTGTTTCCCGATATCGCAGCGTGTAAACCGGCGATGCGATATCGGGAAAAGCGCTCAAAAAATGCGCGCTCCCGCGGCGTTGCCTCCGATATCGCGGCGATATCGGAACGTGTAACCCCACCATGAGGCAACAATACTGGGGGGTGAATGAGACCTCGTTCTGAACACAATCACATCCCCAATTATAAGAGGGCGTTCACACTTGTGAAACCACGTTATTTTAGTTTTAGTGTTTTTATTTCCCCTTAAAATGATTTGTTTCTCAATGAATTCATACAGATTATGGGTAACATTAAAGGTGTAAAAAGTTCTGATTGTCGCTATGCTATTTTTTTTTTTTTACATAACAAAAACCTGACATTTTATCGGTGTGTAGACTTTTTATATCCACTATACTTTTTAACAATATTCATATCAGAACAAAACAAACAGGTTACTTTTGAAGTATAACTCTTGACACAAGAATATTACTGGGATTCAATCTTTTCTGATTTTCTTTTTTTTTCATCTAGACTTATGGACGTTTGCGCGTCTGCCCGGACTGACAGAGAAACAAAAGTGACCTTAGTTTTTGAGCATGTGGATCAAGACCTGAAGACTTATTTGAATAAAGTTCCTCCTCCTGGCTTGCCCCTCGGAACCATCAAGGTACTGTTAGTTATATCGCCCCTGTTCACACCAACATCATAGAATCTCTAAATGGGGGACGCTCTAGTATAAACCTTTTATTTTTTGCTCTGAAAACTTTCATCTTGGCCCAGAAATCTCAAATCTGCTGCAGGTGGAAATAGCAGACCCTTCATGATGAGAGCCTGTTACGCAGAAAAGTCCACTCTAGTTGAGTGGATAATAGTTTCATCTCTTCCGCCTAAGGCCATGTTCACATGTTGAGTATTTGGTGAGTTTTTTTATCTCAGTATTTGTCAGACAAAATCCAGGAGTGGAACAATCAGAGGAGAAGCGTAATAGAAACAACGTCACCCCTTCTGTAAAAAACTCACCAAATACTCAATGTGTGCAGATGGCCAAAAAGGGAAAAAATAATACTTTGCGGATAAAAGGTGCAATAGGGTCTATTTAAAAAACACCATATCTAAAGGGGGTTATTCTGTATTTATTAAAAAAAAAAAAAAAAAATTACCTAAGCACTTAGGCCCCTTTCACATCTTTCACATCAACGGTTTTCGCTGATTGCGGCAGATCCGGCAGAATTATCGCATCTGCCACCTAACGGTCGCACTTGAGGCAAGCCCCAGCAAGCGCGGTATTGCCGCGATCCGGCACTTGAGGCAGTTGCGGTCCCGCAAAAAAAAAAAAAATAAACCGCTGCTGACTGCAGATTGCAAAGTTAGACTATCTGCAGTCAAAAAGACACAACACAGAAAAATGTATTAGAAATAAAAACACAGACACACTTAGAGACACCATCTTTATTACTCCCTCCCCACCCATCCACGATCCTCTCCTTCTTTGTCTTCTTACTTAACAGATGCAGCTCTGCCACATCAGAGACCACCGAGGACACTGTTGACATAGTAACGGAACGAGCAGTTACAATAGCCATGTTGACCTCGGATCACCGCAGTTAACTCCCTGCTTACCGACACCACTATCCCCGCAGCTCCTGAATGAGCTGCGGGAATCGCGGCATTGTAAGCAGGGAGTTAACTGCTGTGATCCAAGGTCACCGTTGCTATAGTAACCGCTCGTTCGGTTACTATGGCAACGGTCTCCTGGTGACATCACTGCTTACTGTGCCGCAGGTTTCTGCTCACTCATTCAGTGATCAGAGACCACGGGGAGCGGAAGCGTTCTTCCTCCCCGTGGTCTCTGATATAGCAGAGCTGCATCTTTTCATGAAGAGCGAAGACTAGTATCGTGGATGGGTACGAGGGTGGGGGGGGGAGTAATAAAGATGGCGTCTCTAAGTTTCTGTTTTTAACCCTTTAAGATTCTTAATTGCCGTGTCTAACTTGACCTGACATTAAGAATTTCAGGGCTTGATACCAGCTGGCAAAACAAAGCTGATATTAACCACTTATTACCCAGCGTGTCACCTACCACCAGGGCCGCTGGAAGAGCCTGGTAAATTGCCTGGAAATGGCGCTTGTTATGAATGCGCTAATTTCAGGGGCGACTGTGGGTGGCTATTCTTTAGCCTGGGGGGGCCCCTAAAACAATGGACCCTCACCCCGCTCCAGCCCTCAGCTGCCTAGTTTTACCATGGCTGGCAATTAAAAATAGGGCAGAGCCCATGCATTTTTTTTTTTCTGGCCAAGGTGAAATTACACAGCTGAGGGTGGCAGAGGCAATCAGATCGTGGATGAGATCAGCTGAGTTGTCTGGGGGAGGATGTGAGCTCTCATCAAAGGTTTGGAGGCGATATATGCATCATAGGTTGTGAAGGTGTTACAAATAGTAAATGGTTTAAAATGTGACAAAAAAATAAACAGAAGTTCAAATCACCCTCCTTTTGCACCATTGAAAATAAAAATACATTTTTGGTATTGCTGCGTTTAGAAATGTCTGATCTATCAAAATATAAAATGAATTAATCCAATCTGCAAACAGCAGAACGCAAAAAAAAAAAAAAAAATGCCAGAATTCCATTTTTTGTCTACCATAACATTACAAAAGTAACAATATACAAAAAGCGATGAAAACATTGCATCTTCCCAAAAACCGTATCGGTAAAAACATCAAATAAGCTCTCGCACAGCTCTAGATCTTGAAAAATGAGAACGTTATAACTCTCAAAAAATAGCACCAATTTTTTTTTTTTTTTTTTTTTCATAAGTAGAAAAACTAAAAAAACTAATTATACAAGTTTGGTATCTGCATGCGCATATTGACCCGGAGAATCATACTGCCAGGTCAGTTTTACCATACTAAACTCAACAAACTATTGTGAAATTGCACTTGACGTGTCCCACAAAAAACAAGCCCTCATATAGCTTTTGACGGAAAAATAAAAATGTTATGGCTCTTGGAAGAAAGGAATTAGGGGAAAACAAAAGCACCAGAATGGAAAATTGCCTGGGGGTGAAGGGGTTAAATACATACAACACACAAATTAGATTTAAACAATATGTAATTTTTTTGATGACTTATCCCTTGTGCCATTCTCTAGTGTAGCCGTTGCACACAGCCTCACTATGGCATATGTTTCTCCATTAAGTGACATATCGCTGTCTACCAGGCGATATGTACCATATTTTTCGGAGTATAAGACGCACTGGACCATAAGACGCACCCAGATTTTAGAAGTAAATAGTGAAGAAAAGATTTTAAGCAAAAAATGTGGTAAAAGGGGGAGATGGTGCAGCGGGACTGAACAGTGTCGGTAAAGTACAGTATAAAAATGGCAGAAGGTGAGTATAAGAACCGGGGGAGGGGGCTTATGTTTAAAGTGCCACTGGAGTGCTAATTTAAGATCTCATAGGTGCAATTCATACCAAGGGAGAACTAGAACTCCCAGCATGTCCTGCAGATCTTTTGGCATGCTGGGGGTTATAGTTCACCACAGGAGTGTTAGAGGGCTTGTACTCTACAGTACTTGATTAAGAATTACAATTCATTCTTGGCTTTTACATCTCCATTAACTGCTGCTGTCACTGTAATCTTGCAGCCGATCTATAGCAGTTCTGTCCTATAGAACAGGACCTGTGATGAGGTAATGAAGAGGGCGGGCTGGAGCATCACATGTAATGAAGGCGTGCTGTCATGTGGTGCTCCAGCCCGTCCACTTCATTACCTCATCACAGGTCCTGTTCTATAGGACAGAATTGCTATAGATCAGCTGCAATATCAGTGACAGCAGCAGTTAATGTGAGCACACACTGTGCTCCAGAGGTATGCTGTGCTCGGCCCTGTCACTTCTGGGCCAGGCACCCCTGCAGGATCCCAGCTCTGCCTGCTTTCCCCAGCTGAGCAGTCACCCTATCTCCCCAGCACTGCAGGATCCGGTGCTGGGGAAACCACATGGTTCCTCCGATTGGAGGAATATTCATTAGCTGCTCTCAGCGCTGACAGGTGGGCGCGGAAGCGGCTTATGAATTTGGCTCCACTCTAAGCATCAGCACCACGTGTTTTCTCCAGCGCTGTTACTCCAGCAGCGGGGACATTCTCCTGCCTCCCCCATGCTCCAACTTTGCTGTTGCCCCCCCACCCCCACCCCCCACCCCACAGCCAGCCAAAGTACATTCAGACCATAAGACACATCCCACACTTTCCTCCACAATTTGGAGGAAAAAAGTGCGTCTTATGGTCTGAAAAATATGGTACATAAAAGGTTAAAATTCACTTAAAAATCATTTTATTACAGTTTTTGCAAAGGAAAACTTAGCTAATTCATTTATTCTTGTCTTACACTGGTCTTAAGTTAAAGCTTTATTGCAGTTGTTACTTTCTTGACCAGATCTTAGTTCATTTGCTTCCCGTGACCTCCGCAGTTTCTGGGAAGTGTAATTTTGACACTAAAATTTGTACCGACATCCAGTGTAACTATAGTCCAATGGGCCCCGATGCAAAATGTGCCCCCATCCCACCTAAACTGCAACCCCCCACCCCTGCACATTGGTCAGATGTATGGGCACTTGTAGCATTTTAAATCCTAAAAGAATTATGAATCTATGAATCTCCCCCCCTCCATTATTTATTAATAGCCCCCATCCTCCTAAAGACCTCGCCCAAGAAAATATATTGGCAGGAAATGTGGCCTAAGTGACAGTGTGAATGGTGAATGCTGCCTTTGTGTGTTAGTTTGTGTGCGGCTGCCTGTGTACTTTATCTGCAGCCTCGGGATGTTAAGCTTTGATTTTTGAATGAGCATAGAAATTCCTGGGATTAGTTGACCTGGAAGTTGCGGAGAGCGTTCACGAAGAAGCAGCAGCCGCCTCCTTCCCGCTGGCTGCGTCTTCATAAGAACAATGGGTGCGAGTCTGTGGGCAGATGAGGCCGAGCAGCTGCAGCCGCTCTGAATGGTGCTCGCTTCACAGCTGACTTCATACTACTTGCATTCATTAATGATCAGATCTGGTGAAGCCTCCAGTAAATACTGTAAATGGTGTGTGCTCAGGTTTATCAGTGCGTGCCCAAATTGCCAAGTGTTTCCCCAATTGCCCGACACTTGCATTTTGTTTTTCTTCTAAAAATAGCCAATTTAACCAGCTAATGACCAGCCTGCTTAAACATCTAAACATTATACATGATACATTATGTAGGTCTTCTCAGTATTTTAAGCTGCAGCGCAATTTATGTAATCCAGTATTCAGGAGTCCAGAAATTCTGATATGATAATAAGAAATGTTGCAAAACTAGAAAAGCCTATGAGAATCCTGGCGCTGCACCAGAATCGAAGCATGTCCACTAGGAATGGCTATTACAGTATTACTTGCTTGGTCTAATGCCAAACTCTTTGTCCTGGTTTTTATAAGAGATTATTATTTATTTATACAGCACGATTAAAGGGGTTGTCCAGGCTTTTGCTATAATTGATATGTGTATCTAGGCTGCAAAATGTTGTCAGTTTGTAATATACATGCTGTCAACATTTTGCATAGTTACCTAGATATCACATATTTGAGGCAACCAGGGAACGTCTAGGGGGCGTGTTTGTGTTGGAGCTGCATGGCATTTGGAAATTGGTTGTTTCCTTTCATTTCCTACAGACACGCCCCTTCCGCCCAGTCTAGACCAGTGTTTCCCAACTCCAGTCCTCAAGGCACAACAACAGGTCATGTTTTCAGGATATCCTTAGGATTGCATAGGTGATAATTTAATCACTTGCACAGGGGATAATTCCATCATCTGTCTAATGATAAGGAAATCCTGAAAACATGACCTGTTGGTGTGCCCTGAGGACTGGAGTTGGGAAACACTGGTCTAGACTATGGCCAGCCACTCTGAGGATCCTACAGGCCCTCCCCAGCCCCTAAAGTCACCAGCAACCCCCATTGTACACAGCGGTCCCCCACTTGACTGACACTGTGCCGAATCCGCTGCTGTGATGGAGATTCAGCACACTGTCAGTGCAGTGGGGACCGCTGCATGTGTGCACTCTCACCCTGCTCTCATCATACCTCCAGCACCATAGAGCACAGAGCCGGTGGAACGGTCCTCTGTATACCGCTCTACCAGCTCTATGGGAGAGTCCCGAGCTGCGGAGTGTGGACTGCTTCCCTGCACAGAGACCACAGGGTGAGTGCACACACATGCAGCAGTCCCCACTGCACTGACAGTGTGCTGAATCGCCTTCACAGCAACAGATTTGGCACAGTGTGTCAGTGGAGCAGGGGACTGCTGTCTACATTAGGGGGTGGGGCGGGCTGTAGGAGCCCTGAGGGTGGCTGGAAATAGTGTACAGTGGGGAGGGGGGAGGGCCTGTAGGATCCTGAGGGTGGCTGGTGGTGTAGAGTGGGAGAGGGGGCGTGTTTGTAGACTGGGAGGAAATGACCAGTTTCCCATTTCCATGCAGGCTCCAATACAAACTCGCCCCCTGGACGTTCCCTGGCTGTCGCAAATATGTGATATCTAGTTAATCCTGCAAAATGTTGACAGCATGTATATTACAAACTGTTAACATTTTGCAGCCTAGATACACATATTACAGCAAAAGCCTGGACAACCCCGTTAATTCCTTGGTGCTGTATATAAGAAGGGGGTTCATACAAAATACAGATATAAGTTAGTGAACAAATAAACAATGTCAGACTGGTACAGAGGGGAGAGGACTCTTCCCTCACGGGCTTACACTCTATAGGATAATGGGGAGGAGATAGTAGATCGGCGGTTTCGGCAACTCTGGTGGTGAGGCGGCTGGCGGGGGTGGTGGAGGTATGGTGGCAGCTCTGGTAGTAGTGGTGGTAGTGAGGCGGTGGTGGTGGTGGTTAGGCGGCCACTCTGGTAGTCAGGGGTGGAGCACCAGCTCCAAAAGCAGTGTGGTCATTGCAGGCTGTAAGCTTTCCTGAAGAGATGGGTTTTCAAGTTCCATCTGAAGGATCTGAGGGTGGTGGATAATCAGACGGGTTGGGGCGCAGAATTCCAGAGGATGGGGGATATTCGGGAGAAGTCTTGGAGGCGATTGGGTGAGGAACAAATAAGTGGGGAGGAGGAGGTTTTGGGACAACCGAAGATTACATAAGGTAAAAAAGTGGGAGATTAGTTTGGAGATATATGGAGGGGACAGGTTATGGACGGCTCTGTAGGTCAGTGTTAGTAGTTTGAACTGGACTCGTTGGTCCTCTCATGTATTTCCGGACCAGGGATGGGTCTGCTGTACATTTGTCTGGATGGTACAAAAATATTTGACTGGTGTATTTTAAGGGAATGTTCACACAGACTGTTACCTTCATCTGCAGCTCCAATCTATACATAAAAAATGCTTAATGCTCTAATTGCCAAAACAAATGTTTTTAGCTTTTAGTTGGTTGTGGAATAAGGTGGGTTTTTTTTGTTTGTTTGTTTGTTTTTTTCTACCTGTATAATAAAGATGCAAAAATAAACCTTACCAAAAACATACTCCAGATAAGAAAAGCTTGCCAACAGTCTAGATAAAATTACAGGGAGCTGTGGCCCCTCAGTCTTGTTCTTGGGATCAGTGGTGGACCCCCTGCAATCAGTATGGTGCAGGCATTGTCCAGTAGAGAAGTGATAATTTACTAAGTAGGGACAAAAGTTTTAAACAAGTAATATAGTTGTTCTCATGGTTTTCGTCTGCCATACTTTATGTACAATTGTGGAACAGTCATGTTGTAGGAGTCCTGCTCAAGGAATAGGAGCTTATAGCCCGCTGATCAGTTCCATTTCTGACTAAAGCAATGACCCCTAGACAGTAGGGCGAGCTTCAAGGGAACTGGTCATGTGAAAAACGTTATTAACCTCTAGATATGGGGGTATTCTGCAGGCTACTAGCAGCAACCATTACACTGAAAGCCTTGCTGCCGGCACAATCTGAGTTTTATACCTCCTGGCAGCCTTAGGCTTTCAGTCATAGGGGCGCAGCCAGAGCAGTTTGCGTCATCGCCCACAGCATAGTGAGCGGCAGCTATAACCGTGCCCCGAGACTGCCAGCACTCTGCACTGATGCAGTGACTGAAAGCACACCCCTATATTTCCAGGTCAATAAGGGTTTTATTTTTTACCTGTCTGGTTCACAGTAGGTTTTTTTTTTTTCTATTGGGGAGAGGGCAGAGAGAGGAGACTCTTACTGTTGGTTGTTGTTTTAAACCTGATTTGAACAATAAGGCAGAGATGAGGATAAAATGTGTAAAACTTCACTTTATTGCAAATTCGTAAAAAATAATGTGCACTATGCGGCAGTCAGTATCGGTTAAGAGCGACGTGTTTCGGCTAAAATGGTAGCCTTAATCATCAATGCGGAGATTATTGTTTCTTGTACTAATCAGATTTAACAATAGGTAATTTCTATTAAAAGGAATGTGAGTGTCTATTTTTCAATTAATTATATAATGTTATTTTTAAAACATTGTTGTTTTTTTAACACTTTTTTTTTTTTTTTTTCTCTTTATCCTGCAGCCACTGGGGGCTATCATTTTAATATGCTAGTGTTTAGGTGTCTGAACAGAACACTCACAGGGCAGCCCAGCCACAGGAGACTGCGGCCAGTGTCTGACCGCATCCTCTATACCAGGGGTCTCAAACTCTGCTGGGTTGGTGGGCTGCACACAGAAAAAAATTGATATCTGGGGGCCACATTGCTTGTAGGACTAAAGGTACCGTCACAAGCGGCAATATTGCTAGCAATTTTACTGGCAATTTGCTGGTTGAAATCATGGACACATTGACGTCACCACAGGTCCTGGCAGAAGACATCTCAGTTGGCACCGGAGACCGAACATCGGAAAAGGCGTCGGAGAGGTAAGTATTTCATTCTTTTTTATTTTTATACACTTGCCTTTGTTTAATTTAGATTTCGCAGTGTATATTAATACACTGTGAAATCTAATGGGCGGCCACAGCTGTCACAGAAGGGAGGAGGAAGCAGGATTCTTCCTCCCCTCTGTGACATCACTGCGCTTTATGGGGTAAAGAAAGCGCAGTGTGTGAACGCCCCTGCGTATTTTGTTCCGCTTTTTTGCGCGCGAAACGCGAAAAAACGCAGCAAAATACGCAAATGTGTGAACGCAGCCTTACACACACTTACATTTCTCACGTACACACACTCACTCTCACACACACAATTTCCTAACCTTTAAAATGGCGGCGCTATAGTGCAGGAGGGAGCCGCATTCCCCGCTGTGTTTATTTTCTGGCTGCGGCACTGACAAGGCTGTGCAGCTCTGTAACATCAATGCAATCCACCGGCCAATGAGAGGCCCGCAGCTGCCGTCGGCGTATGACGTCACCTGTGGGCCTCTCATTAGCTGGCATCTTTCATTGATGTTACAGAGCTGTACAGCCTTGTCAGTGCCGCGGCTGGAAAATAAACACAGCGGAGAGAGCGGCTCCCTCCTGCACTATAGCGCCGGCATGTTAGTCCACGGTTCCGCGGGCCGCACAAGAAGCCCTAGGGGCCGTGTGTTTGAGACCCCTGCTCTATACTGTGGCTGTCTCTGCTGTGAGCTGGGTATGCCTCCTGTACTGTATACAGTTCACAGCTGTATGGTGAGCCAAGTGCCATTTTATGGTAGCCCAGAGCTGTGTGGTAGCTGGAATTTCACCCCACATTGCTCACATAGTGTTGAGCAGCAGCTGGTGGGAAGAGGTCCAGGGCAGTGGCAGTGAGCACAGATCGGCAAACTGGCATTGCACTACTACTGTCAGGCTACTGAGCTGTTCTCAATGATGAGCAAGGCTGCGGTGGGAACAGCTTGGTAGCCTGGTATTAGTAGTACAATGTCAGGCTGCTGATCTGTGCTCACTGCAGTGTTCAGAGCTGTTGCTCTCTCAGCACTGACTCAGTGAGGCACATTCAACATTGATGCACAGAGTTCAGTAATCTGTGACCATCACCACTCCTGATGCTCTTTGCAGATGCAGCAGTAAAATCTCATTCAGACTTCCCTGCATCAGAGACATCTGAATGAGGCTTTACACTGTCTGAGCAGAGCACATGTATCTGAGTGATACAGTTGATGTATCTAATCCCATCATGTGTGATAAAGTCCACATAGCCATGTATTTAATCCAGTCATGTGTGATAGTCTGCTGAGCTGTGTATCTAACCCCATCAAGGCTAATGGTGGGTTTATACGTCCCGATATCGGGCCGATATTGTAGCCAACGACGCAGGAGCGCGCTTTTCCCTGCATCACATCGCCGGTTTAGACAGCCCGATATCGGGATACAACGTCCCGTCGATGTGTACGCCCCTCAACCCAGGAACAACCATTTAACATGGGAATGAATGGGTGACGTGGCAGTACACATCGAAGTTGGGCTGTCAGACGGGACGATGCGGCTACAACTGGCATCCGATATCGGGCGGTTGAATAGCACGCTCATTCGACCCCCGATATCTGTTTGCTATCGTTCCTGCATCGTATCGGATGTTCAGACCGTACAACGCAGGAACGATATCTGCTCAAACTCACGAACCACGTGACTTTTGGTCGGAGTTGGACACGGATATCGGGACGTGTAAACCCACCATGAATGTCACCGTCTCTTCTCCTTTAATCACTCATAAAGGGAGGGGACGGGTGATAACAGATCCTGCTCGCTTATTGTGAGCTACAAGTACGGTAGGTTTAATTACAAAGACTGACTCAGAAACTAAATAGTGTGACCAGGCCTGTATAGCAAGTTCACTTTAACCACCAAATTGTATGAAACAACTAGAAAAACCAAAAAAAAGTATGTGTAAATTAGGTCCAAATACCGTGCAATAAATAAAAGCTAGTGCTGGTAATAACACGGGGTACTTGGTACATAGCTTTTTTGCAAAAAACATATTTAAGCCATCCCATCACAAGGTGACCCATTTTGGGGTGGTCCTTACACTAACTATTATAACCTGCTGCTGTGTCTACTGACCTCATAAGTAGTAGTTGGGCTGTGTAGTACGCTAGGTGTTCATGGCAAATTTCTGTAGTTGAAAATATCTAAACAATTTAAAGAATTTATCATGTTTTAAACTATTTAAAACCATTTAGAAATATTTGTATTTTTAACTAAAACCTTAATACTTTTTATGAAAAGAAAAAAAAAAGAATTGTAGAAACATTCTTCTGATAACACATTACCTTTAAAGGGAACCTGTCACCCAAAATTACCCTTGTTAGCTGTAAATACATGTCCCTGAAGCATAACACCACAGTCCTACACATCCCTTTGTGGTGTTTTAGTTCAATATGAAAGTGCACTTTAGTCGTTTCAAAACTTACAAAATCCGTGGCAGTGGCGCGTTCCAAAGCCTTCTTGTCTATGAGGCGGTTCCCCTGTGCCGCTGTATTACGCCCTAATGGGCGTTGTTTCAAACTTTGTAGCGCGGGCACGATTCATAATATCGCGGCCGCGACGTCACGGTCATGTGATGCCGTGACGCGTCATTTCCGGGCGGACGGGGCGCTGTTGTCTGACGCGCACCGGCCGACTTCATAAAGCGATCTGCGCATGCGCTGAAGTTGGCCAGTGCGCGTTCACAGACAGAGGCAGGTGGGCAGGCTACGGTGAATCCCCCTCCCTCCCCTGTGTCATCCTCCTTCCCTGTCTCTCGCTCTCTGTCTGTGACCCCCTCCATAACTGTGCCCCCACTGCTTCACTCCAAGTAATAAAAAAAACAAAAAAAAAATGTCAATATACACTAGATATATATAGATGTGGATATAATATATATATATATATATATATATATATATATATATATATATATATATATACACACATATATATGCATGCACACACATATACTACTGTAATACATATATGTGTGTGTGTGTAAATATGTATTTTTGTTCACACACATATACATTATATATATATAATGTATATGTTTGTGAAAAAAAAAAAAAATTACACACACACATATATGTGTTACAGTATTAGATGTGTGTGCATGCATATATATGTGTGTATATATATTTATATATATATATATATATATATATATATATATATATATATATATATATATATATATATATATATATATAATATTATATCCACATCTATATATATCTAGTGTATATTGACATTTTTTTTTTGTTTTTTTTATTACTTGGAGTGAAGCAGTGGGGGCACAGTTATGGAGGGGGTCACAGACAGAGAGCGAGAGACAGGGAAGGAGGATGACACAGGGGAGGGAGGGGGATTCACCGTAGCCTGCCCACCTGCCTCTGTCTGTGAACGCGCACTGGCCAACTTCAGCGCATGCGCAGATCGCTTTATGAAGTCGGCCGGTGCGCGTCAGACAACAGCGCCCCGTCCGCCCGGAAATGACGCGTCACGGCATCACATGACCGTGACGTCGCGGCCGCGATATTATGAATCGTGCCCGCGCTACAAAGTTTGAAACAACGCCCATTAGGGCGTAATACAGCGGCACAGGGGAACCGCCTCATAGACAAGAAGGCTTTGGAACGCCCCACTGCCACGGATTTTGTAAGTTTTGAAACGACTAAAGTGCACTTTCATATTGAACTAAAACACCACAAAGGGATGTGTAGGACTGTGGTGTTATGCTTCAGGGACATGTATTTACAGCTAACAAGGGTGATTTTGGGTGACAGGTTCCCTTTAAGGAAAGAAGTTCTGGGATTGTTCATTTTTCTTCATTTTTTTTCCCTTGTGTTATTTAAGCATTTGTTTTTAGTGTTCTTCTAATACCAGTTGTTCTGGGTCGCTTGTTAGCACTGTATTGTATCATTTTCTACTACTATTTATTTTTTTAATTGTGACCCTGGTTCTGTTGTGTGCTTTCTCCATCTGCAGAACCTGATGAGGCAGTTCCTCTCTGGCTTAGAATTCCTCCATTTGAACTGTATTGTGCACCGTGACCTGAAGCCAGAAAATATCCTGGTGACCAGCTGTGGACAGGTTAAACTAGCAGATTTTGGTCTGGCGCGGATTTACAGCTGCCAGATGGCACTAACCCCTGTGGTAAGTAACGGGTCACTCTGTCATGTGGCCATACACATTAGCTAAATGTCAGCTAGGATTTCCAACAATTCAGGGCTTTAGGGGCTATCGGACATCTACCAGGAACAATGCGCCACTTTGAGTTTCATGATGCCAGATCCTTTGATCTAGTGTCTGTGTATGTGAACTTCCTGATATGTCCTCACATCTGGGAGGAGGTAGAGAAACTCGCAGGGATTTTGTACTATGTCGTTGGCTTCAGTCTACCAAATACATCACTCGTTAGTGGTTGTGTTCAGGGGAGGGGTCATAATTGACATATAGAAATGGACAATATATCAGACGAGGAGAATTTTGTTTGTTTAAAGCCAAATTAAGCATGAATTTTATTTTTATTTATTTAATTTACAGTATCTGTATTTTCTTGTTTAAAGGGAACCTGGCATGTTGTTTTGTGATATTAAGCAACCCCCAATGTGTTTTAAATGATGTAAGCAGTGTGGTTTTTTTTTGTTGTGCCGTATCCAGCAAAACCGCACCTGACCGCAAGCCACAGAGAATGAATGGGGCTTGCCAGGTCGGTGCCACAAGTCGTATGTTATGTGGCAGATATGGCGACATCTGCCGCAAATTACATCTAAACACAGATGTGAAAGCAAAATAATATAATATAATAATATAATTCCACATATTTATCTTAAAACACAACTGTATATGCTGTGGTGACTGCGCACACATACCTGGTTTCAGTCACAGGGGAGGTGATTTTACTTACTGTCACTCAAGCTCATTCATGATGTTTTTTGAATTTCGTCATGCCCCCTGCATATTAATTGATTGACATCACTGCAGGACCTGTGGGTTATGTCACAACCATATGACCGTAACTGGTAGCGCTAAGCAGGCCTGAAGTGAAAGACCCTTTGGGCTTACCTACGCCTACTACGGTCACATGGTCGTGACATCACCACAAGTCCTGCGGTGATGTCAGCGAAAAATATGAATGAACTGAGTTGACAGTAAGCAAAAGCGCCTCCCCTATGACCTTGTTCCCTTTCCCATCACAATTCTCTTTGCACAGGTTTATGAATCTTTTCAATACAAAAGATGGGGATGGGGACATACCATTGTGACTATGTACTTGTGATGTTTCTTGAAAAATGGCTTCAGTGGCCATTGTGAAAATGGCAATATTTCCAATTTTTTTTTCAATTTTTAATACCGATTGATCTATAAAGAAATATGCATTTGAAGTGAACCTGACAGCTGATGCATGCTGCCCGATCCACTGGCATCATTTGTCAGGTTTCACTCTGAAATACTGTGGAATTTCACTCGCTTTTCCGACAAAGTATTGTTTTTCTCTGAACACCACTTGGACTCGGAGCCAAACATGCCAATGAGTTCATACAGCAAGTGATTGATATATGCTGCCCGCAGCATGTGCCAGCTGTCAGGTTCTCTATAACACAAGGAGCTGATTTAAGCATTCGGTCATTCAGGGTGATGGCTTCTCTTTAAACTGTATTTTAAATGCTGAAAATAATAAAAATTATATATATATATATATATATATTTTAACATCTTTATCTTGCAACTTAATTATAAAAATAAACTCCATCCTCTGAAGAAGTAAAAAAAAAAATTGCTAGGAAAGAATTTTGTACAGATGGCCACTGTGTTAAGTCATGGAAGACCGCAGCCCAGTCTAGACCAGGACTTTGTACACTTTTTCTTTTAGTCCTTACTAACGGAGGAACATTGTGATATGTTGGTCTCATCATTGATGGTGATGGGCGATCCCGTCGATGCTCAGAATCGGCGGACTCGATCAGGGCCTGTTTGTAAAGTCCGAGTTCAGGGCCGGATGTAACTCGAACTTGCGTTTGAACCCCAAGCTTGGACTTTACAGTTATGGGCTGTAATATAAAGCATATAATTAATAAACATTATATTTACCGGGTACCGCAGGGTGCATCCTGCAGTCCTGCTGTCCCGGCCGCATCTACTTCTGGGGTCACCCATTAACTTCCGAGGATATTCACTGCATTGGTGAGAACCATTTCACTTTTCAGCAATGTTCATGACTCGGCTATGAACTCCATTAACCTCTTACTGTCACGGTCAGTCTCAGCCTGCTTGTCCACTGGAAGCAGAGCTGAATCTGCTTTGCCTATTGACTACGTACGAGGGAAGTGGTTTTTTTTTTTTTTTTTATAATGTTTTACTAGAAATGTATGGTGGCCAGGTCTAATTTGACTTGACACCATGAATTTTGGGCTTGGTACAATCTGACAATACTAAGCTGGTATTAGCCCATTATTACCCAGCGTGCCACCCCCCACCAGGTCCGCTGGAAGATCCGGGTAAAGCGCCTGGAAATGGTGCTACGATGAATGCACCATTTTCAGGGGTGGCTGCGGACTTCAACTTCAACATGGGGGGGCCCAGAACACTTGGGCCTTACTACGCTGAGAATCCCAGCCCCCAGCTGTCTGGTTTTACCTGGCCGGTGATCAAAATATGGCTGGAGCCCCCACAATTTTTTTTTATTATTTATTTAAATAATTAAAAAATATTGGACTTTCCTATATATTGATTGCCAGCCAGGGTAAAGTCAGGCAGCTGGGGGTAGCAGCCCGTAGCTGTCCGCTTTATCTCCACTGAGAGTCAAAAATATTGCAGAGCTCTACTTCGTAGTTTTAAATAATTTATTTATTTTTACACTAATATATTTGTGACAGACCCAACAGCCAATCACAGATTCTGTGACAGAGAATGGGCTTCTGTGATTGGCTGTTGGAGTAGCGTGAAATCTGCCCATACATTATAGATGCTAGAATGTACGGGCTGGTTTCAGGTTACTCCAGTCAATCACAGACGCCCATTCTCTGTGACTGTGTCTGTAACTGGCTGTTTGGCGCTTCACAGATTGACTGCTATCATAGTGATGTAAAAATAAATCATTTTAAAAAAATAACCTAGCGCTCTGTGGTATTTTTGATTCTCAGCGCAGTTAAAGCGGACAGCCACCGACTGCCACCCCCAGCTACCTGACTTTATCTTTGCTGGCAATCAAAATACAGGGAAGCCCAATAGTTATTGTTTAACTATTTCAATAAATAATTAAAAAGTGTGGACTCCCGCAACTGGGGTCTGGAATTCTCAGCGTGTTAATGCCCAAGCGTTCTGGGCCCCCCACGCTGAAAACCGCATTTGCCCCTGAGAGTGGGCACATTCATCGGAGCACCATTTTCAGGCGCTTTACCCGGCTCTTACAGCGGCCCTTGTGGGGGGTACCACGCTGGATAATTAAAGATTAATACCAGCTTTGTATTGTCAGCTGATACTAAGCCTAAAATGCATGGTGTCAGGCCAAATTAGACCTGGCCACCATGAATTTCTAGTAAACATTTAAAAAAAAAAAAAAAACTATAGAAAAAATGTTTTAATTAGAAAAAAATATAATTTATGGACTCCGTCTTTAATTACAAAAAAGGTAATTCTGACCTAGTCCATAGGCAGAGCAGATTCAGCTCTGCATCATCGCTTTGAACAGACAAGCGGTTCTCAACAGTGCAGCGAATATCCCCAGAAGTAGATCAGCCAGGACAGCGGGACGGTAGGACACTGGACCTGGTAAGTATAATGATGATGTTTCTTAATAATGTGCTTTGTTACAGCGGCCGGGGTCCGAAATGTAACACGGGTTTCCCTGGGAAACCAGTGTTCAGGATCTGTGCACAAACACTAGGTGTTCGGTACAGATCCCGAATTTTACAATTCAGGTTCATCCATCACTAATCTTAAGTTTTAAAACAAACTAAAATTTGGCTCAAAGTTTAACATTTGTCTTCTGAACCCAGTATAAAAGTAAGATGGGAATCATAGATTTTATGCAAACAGACAATAACGTCTTACAATCATTTATGTCAAAGTTGTTTCCCCATGTGCACCTCGCTAATAACCTTTGGTTTACGCAGTGAGTAAACCCCAAAGTTAAGTGTATGTAATGACGACTCGTTCTCTACATAAAGTCACCCATAGGCCCACAGTTTGTGAATTTGCAGTGTTTTGTGTAATTACAGGGCGCAAGGTTTGGGTAAGTTGGTGGGAATTCCCTTACATGACGTTTATTATGAATTCTAAATTTGCAGAGAATTTTATAGCCATTTTCTCATTATTTAAAATGTTCCCCAAATACGCTCTAAATGACTTAACTGTCTTTTATGCTCCGTGCTTATTTCCTCTTTTTCTCACTTTGTGTTTTTCTTGCTGCTTTGTGTTGTGACTACAGATGTGGGGGTGGGAATGACTCATTCTTAATATTTGAAGCTTGTATTGGTCAGCGTGAAGGCTGGGGCTGAGCGTTCCCTGTATGCATAGTTTGCTGAACATGTCATGAAACAGGATGTAACATGCTGGCTGTGTGTGTAATTGTGTGTGATTGTGGATTATGTAATGTAGTGTGCCTGTGTGTGTGTGTACATGATCAATTTCATCTTTTAAATTGTGTCTGACTGTTGTATACTATGTGAACCATCCATTTGCCTCTGAGCTTCTTTGTCACAGCATCCTTCAGTTCTCTGATGTTCATCCCTTGTCTGCCATGATGGTGTCCAGCCAACGGGTCTTAGGGCTTCCGCGACCTCTACTGCCACTGACCATACCAAGCATCATGTCCTTCTCGAGGGAATCTGCTCTCATCACATGGCCAAAATAAAACCGTTTTGTTTTGCCTTTTTTCGTAAATGGGATGTTTGTGGATTGACACTTTGCAGAACATCCTTATTTGTGATCTTGGCTGTCGACAGGATATGTGGGAGACTCCTCCAGTACCACAGTTCGAAGGAGTTGATCCTTCTTTGATTGCCCTTTGTCAAGGTCCTCGTTTTGCACTTGTACAGCGCAATTGGGAATGCAATAGCTGTTAACCAATCGTCATTTGGTGTTATCGAAATGTCAATTAGCTTCCTCAGATTCTTGCCATTTCAGCCAAAAGGGTGGTATCCTCTTTGTATCTCAGGTTAACAAACCTTCTGCCTATCCTCACACCAACTGGTGATTCTTTCAAGTTGAGCTTCCTCGTGATCACTTTCACATAGAGGTTAAAGAGGAAAGGTGAGCGGATGCAGCCCCTTGCCCTTTTTGATCTTAAAATACTCTGTTCCCAAATCTGGTTCGTACTGTAGCCTCCAATGGAGGATTGTACCCGCAGAAGCGCCAGCTGAGCGCGAAACGTTCATTGTACCATCGGGGCTACCCGGTCCTTCTTCCTTTGCACCCCCACCTGTAACACCCCTGTGATGCATTAAATGGATTTAGCACTTTTATCCTGTGTGCAGCCCTGCTCTTTTTCTAAACTGGAAGTGATATATCGCTGTGTGGAGGAAGTGTGCACCAGGAATAGAGGCTCACAGTGTGTGGGACCTGCATGAGAGGTCCCAGGGGGATCCTGGAGGGCTGCTGGAACTGACAGAGACGCACGGAGGGAGCGGTGGTGCTGGCTTTAACCTGCAAACTTTAATTTTTTTTTACTTTTTAATCTCATTATGAGACATGAACTTGTGATTATTCAATCGCTGGTACAATATGCTGCAATGCTTGTAGTGCTTGTCCTCATGGCTTTCTTCTATCAGTTCCCAATAGGCTTCTGGTTATCATTACAAGCTATCTGCACACACTGACCGCACAGCACAACTTGGGTTGGGGTAATTGGATAACACCTTAGATGTTGCCCTCATCCAAGATCATCAGCTGTCAGGGTGATTGTTACCTCTGATCCCAGCAGTTGCTGTATAAGTCGGTGGCACAACTGGTGCCCACTGTGTAATCTGAGCTGGCTCATCCCATTTACCATCTTGAGAAAGCCTACTACATACACTCCCGCCAAAAATGTGACATCCATGCATGCCGTTTGTTAAGAAGGGGAAAAGGAGTTTAAGGAGTTCTACACGATTAAGAAATGTCTTTCTTGCCAAAACAGTGCTAATAGGTTATATTGAAGCTCTACTTTACTAAAAGGAGTTGGTCAGCACATAACTGTTCAAAAAAAGCACAGGGGCTTGTTGCACCCACAGTGTGGCCAAACAGGTCAAAAGCAGATGGGAAGGTGCACTTAAATGATTAGCCACACCATGATGCACCGAGCACCTGCACTTGGTTTGAACAGTCATTCTCTGCTGACATCCTTTTAAAGAAAGCCCGTCTGGTCCCCTGGGCACCCAGAAACGTGATCAGTTCTGTGCACTTACCGTATCTATAATCCCTGTGTAACATGTACTATCAGACATAATAATAATCTTAATTTATATAACGCCAACATATTGCACGGCGCTTCACAATTCAGAGGTTCATACTTGAACATAAGCAGATCTTTAGAGAAATAATTTCTGTTTATTAGATGCTAATTAGGGCTTTGACTAGGGGGCACTATTTCCCCGACTAGTTAGCCCACTAGTCATGTTATCACACCCCTGTGGACATAGCAAGCTTTCCAGAACCGCATCCTCTGCATTGCCATACAAAAGCTGTGCATGTGCTTGGCTTTGTATCCCTCTCCATCGAGCGTCTGTCTCCTGGGATATTCACCACTGGCTTCAGAGAGGCTCAACATGCACGATCAAACGTTTTAGCAAGTCTGGTCATACATGCACTATTCAAAAGCCGTGTGTATGCATCCCGCCTTCAGAGAGGCATAGTGCACATGACCAAACGTGCGGACAACTTTTGATCATGCGCGGTGAGCCTTTGTAGCCAGGGGATGCATACACACCAATGAGTGAGTGATACACAGCCGTACGCATAAGCGCACCTTTGTATAGTAACACAGATGATGCTGCGGGATGTAGAGCATTTTATGAAGCCCCTGTGCGGAATACCATGCTTAGTGGTCCAAGTAATTGGGGCAACTAAAGCCGCCTCAACTAGCCCTAATTATATATCGTGACATAAACAGTCTTCAGAAATACTTTTTCTAAAGATCTGTCTATGTATGCTATATGCTGGGACTGTTAGGTAGGAATTATAAATATGTGTACAGAACTACTTGTGGTTCTGGGTGCACAGGAGACCTGACAAGTTCCTTTTAAATGCATTTTCCTACTTACTTGATTTCCATCTACTTCCACTCTTTTCTTCTCTATACTTTATATACCTAGGTCTGTCAGTCAAAGAAGAGTGAGGGTTGGGTGCTGGAGATAGCAGGAAAACATGTAGATGTGAAGGTGCAGTTGAAGGGGCCCTTGTCAACACAGAATGACTGTTCAATACAATTGCAGGCACTTAACCCCTTCCCGACCCTTGATGTTACACAAACGTCATGGGTTTCGGTGCACTTCCCACCCATGACATGCAACGTCATGGCGGTTACCGGGGCACTGTTGCCCCGGTGCTCTGTGATTCCTATCAGAGCACTGGGGCTTGAGGTAAGGGGGAGAGGATTCCCCACCCTGCCCCCAGGATTATTGTGATTGGCTGTTTAAACAGTCAATCACTGTGATCTTGTCTCCTCCTATAGAAGGGGTGGTCAGAGCCCCTTCTATAGGCTGGAGCGCTGGAAGGGGCGGGTATCGCCCACTTCAGTGCTGATTGGGAGTGATCTGATCTGATCAGCTTCACCAGCTTGGCGGTGGTGTAGGCACTTGTGCCCGCTGCCTACTTCTGCCCGCCACTACCAAGTTCTGCCCGCCGCTTCTCAGCAGCCCAAACCCCCTGCAGTGTGATCAGGCTGCAGAGTAGCGATCTGGCAGCCCGAGCACAGTGATTCACATAGTGGATCATTGTGCCTGGACTGTCGGATCACTTTCTGCAGCTCGATCCCCATGCATGGGGATTAGGCTGCAGAGTAGCGATATCACAGCCCGCGCACAGTGATCCATTATGTGATCACTGACCCAAGCCTCAGATCATGTGATCTCTGAGACTTAAGTTAGCACAGTGATGCTGCACTGTATGACAATGATCTGCCATACAGTGCATCATCACTATGACACCAGAGACTGCAACAAGAGGATACTTGATCCCTTGCTGCAGTCTCTGAATGTAGCAGAGGCGATCTGTATAACAAAGATGGAGTCCGAATTTTGTTTGTTTTTTTTTTTTTTTTTTTTTTTCATTGTGGTGTATTTTTTTTTTTTTTTTTTTACACCTATTTACTAGAGATTCCAAATGGCCGGGTCTGACATTGGCCCGACATTATGAATCTCGAACTTAGTGCCAGATGCCAATAAAAGAGCTGGCATTAGCCCCTTTATTACCCAGTTTGCCATCGGCACCAGGGCAACTGGATCTGGGTTCAGCACCAGAAAATGCTGTTTCAATGAAATCGCCATTTTGTGTGGTGGCTGTAGGCTGCAATTCGCAGCATGGGGGCCTAGAATGCTTGGGCCTCTCCATGCTGAGGATTCCAGCCCCCAGCTGCCTAGTTGTACCTGGCTGGACCAAAAATACGGCGAAGCCCCACGTCATTTTTTTAAAAAGAATATTTCTATAAATAAAAACATGGAGCTTTGCTGTATTTGTGGTTGCCAGCCTGGAGCAACTTGGCAGCTTGGGGGCTGGAATCCTCAGCGTGGAGAGATCTAAATGATGTGGATTCCCCACGCTGCGAATTGCAACCCACAGCCACCCCAGAAGATAGCGCATTCATTAGAGACGCCATTTTCTGGTGCTCTACCCCAACTCTTCCAGTTGCCCTTGTGCTGGTGGCAATGCTAGTAGCACACAGGGGCTCTCCACACGCAACACAGTGTCCGCTAACAAGTTGAATGGAAAATTAGCTCCAATTGTTGGCGGACACAGTGTTATGTATGGGGAGCCCCTGTGTGCCTAAACATTGGCGCTCCCCCACAAGTGACCCCATTTTGGAAACTAGACCCCCCCCAAGTAACTAATCTAGATGCATAGTGAGTACTTTGAACCACCAGGTGCTTCACAAATTGATCTGTAAAAATGTAAAAGTACTTTTTTTTTTTTTTTTTTTTTTTTTTTCCTCACAAAAATGATCGTTAAGCCTCAATTTTTTTCATTTTTACATGGGCAACAGGATAAAATGGATCTTAAAATTTTTTGGGCATTTTCTCCTGAGTACACGGATACCTCATATGTGGTCATAAAACACTGTTTGAGCGCACGGCAGGGCTCAGAAGGGAAGGAGCGCAATTTGACTTTTTCCTTAGAATAGAAAATTCCAAAAAAGTCCAAAAGTCAAATGGCGCTCCTTCCCTTCTGAGCTCTGCCGTGCACCCAAACAGTGGATTATGACCACACATGAGGTATCTGTGTACTCGGGTGAAATTGCCCAACAAATTTTAGGATCCATTTTATCCTGTTGCCCATGTGAAAATGAAAAAATTTAGGCTAAAAGAACATTATTGTTGGAAAAATTAAAATGTCTATTTTTTCCTTCCACGTTGCTTTAAATCCTGTGAAGCACCTAAAGGGTTAATAATCTTCTTGAATGTAGTTTTGAGTAGCTTGAAGGGTGCAGTTTTTTTAAATGGTGTCACTTTTCTGTCTTTCCTGTGTTTTGGACACAGCGTCTTGTCGCTGCGTTGTACAGTATCAGTATAGTAAATGGGATTTTAACAAATCCCATGCCCACTATGTTTAACCCGGGTAAAGCATAGTGGGCATGGGTAGCCGGCATTCCGCTCCTCCGCAATATGTTCATTTCATGCTGCGGAGTCCGAAGCGGTTCCCATCAGGTGCACGGAGGGAGAAATCACCTCACACCCGCCGCACATGATGAGTACAGGGCGGCTGTGGTCTCCCAGCAGCCACCCGCAGGTTCGCTCTGGTCCAGAGGAGCTGCGTCCAACAGGCAGCTCCTCTGGACCGTGAGCACATACCCTAACAAGTCTGTGAGAGCCAGAATTCTTGTGGATTGGCTGGTGAATACTTTTTGCATTCAATAAAATATAATTTAATTATTTACAGATAATACAATGTGATTTTCAGGTTTTTTTCATTAGATGGTCTCAGGTAGGAAAACTCACAAAACTTTCCCCACTGTATATTTGCTGACATGTATATTTGTGGCGCCCCTATGGCAAGGCGCCACAGGGAGGTACTGCACCCTAATTAAAGGTGCGGTGCCTGCGTAACCGTGGACGTGAGGAAATTTTCAGAGTCTGCACCCAATCACCCATACACAGGCCACTTTAATACAGGGGACTGATATTCAATAGGTCCCAGGGGTGGAGCCTAGAGAGAGGAGGACTGGGAGTGACAACGCAGTCAGACAGTTGGTGTGAGAGAGGGAGGAATGACGACGCAGGGGACCCTGCAGCTACAGTGGAGGGCGCCTCTTAGGAGAGGGGCGACCCAGACTGAAAAGGGGGTTACTCCAGGACTGGTTGGAGCCAGCTGGAGGCCCAGGTCAACACTGGCATATCGGAGCCGAGGTAGATAGACGCAAGATTCAACCCTAACTACAGACCGGCAAGCTGAGGGCCCGACGCACACAGGGAGCCGAAGCACCCCTAAAGAAGCCCAACATCAGTCCCGCAGCTGGGTCCACGACACCAACTAGTCAGAGACTTTAGGTAACAGACCCTGAGGACTAGAGACTTGGCTCAAGAGGGGCAAATACAGACAGAGCAAGAGAGTACCAGGACCACGAGCGCCATATTGAAGGCATCACTGTCAGACTCTGGAGACACCTTCACGATCTGCGGTTACAATAACCCAGAAAGTACCGTGTACCTGTTTCCATCTGATGCAAGTAAAGAACGATTTGAGCTGAAGTGGTGTCTGTCTTCGGAGAGCTACAGCATCACTCCCCTACTCCCCTCATCCTCCCCGCTGCCCTGAGGTAAAGCTTCACTTGTGGGGAGCTGTACTACCAAAGCTGCATTCCCATCACCTCAGCGGCCGGCCGCAGCACTGGAAACCCTATTACCGGGTACCACAGGTCGCGTCAAGATACCATTTCCCCCATCAACATCGCCCCCACCCCGCCATTGAGTGTCCAGAGCACGGAACCGGGAACCGACCAGGCTTGATCTCCCCCACCGAAGCAACAACCTGTCCTGGTATCTGAGTACCCCCTACCCTGTCAACAGACTCATATTCGCTTACAGTATTTTACATGATTCACTTACATTCATTATACAACATCAAAGAAAAATCGTTGGAAAACTGTTTTCTTCATTACTAAATCTATAAGGGTGGCTTCACACTTGCATTCACCTGCGCTGCGCATTGCGATGGGCGAACGCAAGCCGAGCGTCCCTATGTTTAACATGGGGGCGCACAGTGTATGCGCTCAGCTGCGGATGGCCGTGCGCACCCATTGCTCCCCATGTGTGATTTGTATTCATGCGGATGTTTGCGTACAAACCGTACATTCTCGTCCGCACCATGAATGCAACATGGTGCGGACGAGAATGTATGATTTGTACGCAAGCATCCGCATACGTACAAATCACACATGGGGAGCAATGGGTGCGCACGGCCATCCGCAGCTGAGCGCATACACTGTGCGTCCCCATGTTAAACATACGGATGCTTGGCTTGCGTTCGCCCGCCGCAATGCGCAGGCGAACGCAAGTGTGAAGGCACCCTAAGACAGTTGAATCCAACGTGCAGATTTTTACAGAGCTATTAGGATTTTCAATTCATAGGATTTCTTGTAATACATCTGACAAATAGTTATACACTCCATACCAGTCCATACGTGCTCCTGTATTCGGACCTGGTGTGATTCCCTTTTAACTGCTCCTTCTCTCCTTTTTGGAGCCTCTTTCTCTGTAAATCCCTTCTCCCTGACTGCGCCTCTGTGTATAAATACCAGCCTCCTGTTTGTCTGTGGAAAGCTTTCTCATCTGTAATGTTAAAGTGAACCTGTCACTGCCATAAAGCCTCCCTGGCTATCACTACCTGTCCCTGCACCTTCCTATTACAACTCTTAACTATCCCTTTCTGTGCCAAATGTGTCGGTGACTGTGGAATAAACCATTATTATCACTCACTCAGTATGTTAATGACCCGGGGTGCTACCGTTGCTAGCTCCCCTGGGCGTCCTCTCTGTGTCCCTCTCGCCGTCTCCTTCATTGTTCATCATGACCCGATTGGTGTGATATTGACATCCAAATGCGCACACACCCTCCCCCCCCAACTCCCCCCAGACTGGCTCGCTCTGCAGAATGCCGGGTATGATGCCGAACGTGTCAAATCTGGCAGAATGTTGCCTTTTTTAAAAAAAGAAACTGGATGTGGCAACATTGCATTCTGGCTAATGCATTTGATATGGAGTTCCGGACATGTGTGGTGATTTGCGTTTTTATCTGGATCCAGCACTTCAGGCTTATTTTAAAACCACAGTTAGCAGCGATTTTTGTCTGGGGCCTGGAGTGCCAGATTTGCCGAATCCGGATGACAACGCAAGTCACCACACATGTCCGGAACTCCATAACAAATGCATTAGCCAGAACGCAAAGTTGCAGGATCTAATTTCTTGCAAAAAGGCGGAATTCTTTACAAAACGCTGATGTGAAAGTACTGAAAAACCTGAAGTGAAAAAGACTGAAATGCAAAACGCAGATGTGAGACTAGCCTAAAATGGCAAAAAAGCTTTAAGAATAAAGAGAAAAGTTCAGATCAACCTGCTTTTGTCCCAACATTGCAATAAAATGCAACAACGAGCGATCAAAACAGCGCATCTACCCAAAAATAGTATTGTTAGAAACGTCAACTCAAGCCGCAAAAAATAAGCCATCACACAGCCCCAGATCCTGAAAAATGAGAACGTTATGGGTCTCGGAAAATGGTGCAAAAGTACAATTCTTTTTCTTTCAAAACGTTAGAATTTTTTTCACCACTTGGATAACAGTAAAGGTATACATGATTGGTATCTACAAACTTGTACTGACCTGAGGCATCACATCATCACGTCGGTTTTACCACATAGTGAGCATGGTGAATAAGAAAAAAAAAAAAAACAAACGTGTAATTGTATTTTTTTTTTTTTTTTTTTTTTTTTCAATTTCACTGTACTTGCAACTTTTATTCTCATTTTCTAGTACACTATATGGTAAAATAAATCATTTCATTCAAAAGTACAACTTGTTCTTCAAACAAAAACAAGCCCTCATGTATCTACATTGATGGAACAATAAAAAAAAGTTATGGCTCTTGGAAGAAGGGGAGGGAATAACAAAAAAAAAAAAAATGGAAAATTGTTTGGGGGAGAAGGGGTTAAGCATTGTATGTTAGGCAAACCTGGTGGTCAGTTACTACTGTTTTCAGGGTCCCGACCTTTGGACGTAATTGACATCCAGAGGTAGTGAGAACTGTGGCTGATCAGACTTCATCCAGATATCTGATTTGTTCGAAGAGGGTGAAAGTGAAGCCAACGCTGATTGGCCACTGGGATCACCTGACATATCATGTCACCTGATCCCCAGGAGATCCAGTGCTGGAACCGCCCTGCTATCGGGGTTAAGTATATTTGTTATAATTTTCCTAACCTATGAATTGAGGAGCGTTTGTCTGAGTAGTCATAGTAGACTTTAAGTGTATTTTCACACTATAATATTCGTGCCGATTTTGTAACTACCATGAAGTCCAGCCATAAACTAATCCCGTTTTAATGGAAAATGCATAGTGATATAATAGGGTTAATTCTTCTACAAAAGAGCAGCATTTCAGAATGCAGATCCTCTGCCACAAATTGGTCTTGGACTTCTATGGTTACCGTATATACTCGCGTATAAGCCGAGTTTTTCAGCCCAAAATTTGGGCTGAAAAGTCCCCCCTCGGCTTATACGCGAGTATATAAAAAAAAATAAAAAAATACCGCAGCAGCCCCGGAGGTATACAGGCCCCCCCATCAAGTTCCAGGGCCCCCCCCACCTTGCGCGCAGCCTGTAAAGGAAAATCATACTTGCCAGAGTCCAGTCGCGCTGTCCGCAGCTGCCGACATGACGATCCCGGGCTCCATTCAGCGTCTTCCGCATTTCCTGTAGTCGCGGGCAATGACGTCATTGCCCGCGCGCACAGGAAGTCGGAAGCCGGAAGACGCTGAATGGAGGCCGGGATCGTCATGTCGGCAGCTGCGGACGGCGCGACTGGACTCTGGCAAGTATGATTTTCCTTTACAGGCTGCGCGCAAGGTGGGGGGGGCCCTGGAACTTGATGGGGGGCCTGTATACTCCGGGCTGCGCTGTATACAGCCCTGGGGCTGCGGCTGTATACAGCCCTGGGGCTGCGGCTGTATACAGCCCTGGGGCTGCGGCTGTATACAGCCCTGGGCTGCGGCTGTATACAGCCTGGGGCTGCGGCTGTATACAGCCCTGGGGCTGCGGCTGTATACAGCCCTGGGGCTGCGGCTGTATACAGCCCTGGGGCTGCGGCTGTATACAGCCCTGGGGCTGCGGCTGTATACAGCCCTGGGGCTGCGGCTGCTGTATATACCTCTGGGGCTGCATCTGGGACATATACCTCTGGGGCTGCATCTGGGACATATACCTCTGGGGCTGCATATGGGGCTGCATATGGGCTGCATATGGGGCTGCATATGGGGCTGTATATGGGGCTGCATATACCTCTGGGGCTGCATATACCTCTGGGGCTGCATATACCTCTGGGGCTGTATATACCTCTGGGGCTGCATATGGGGCTGTATATGGGGCTGCATATACCTCTGGGGCTGCATATGGGGCTGCATATGGGGCTGTATATGGGGCTGCATATACCTCTGGGGCTGCATATACTCTGGGGCTGCATATGGGGCTGCATATGGGGCTGTATATGGGGCTGCATATACCTCTGGGGCTGCATATACCTCTGGGGCTGCATATGGGGCTGCATATGGGCTGTATATGGGGCTGCATATACCTCTGGGGCTGCATATACCTATGGGGCTGCATATACCTCTGGGGCTGCATATGGGGCTGCATATACCTCTGGGGCTGCATATACCTCTGGGGCTGCTGTATACTACCTCTGGGGCTGCTGATGTATATACCACTGGGCTGCTGCTGCTGTATATACCTCTGGGGCTGCATATGGGCTGCATATACCTCTGGGGCTGCATATACCTCTGGGGCTGCATATACCTCTGGGGCTGCATATACCTCTGGGGCTGCATATACCTCTGGGGCTGCATATACTCTGGGGCTGCATATGGGGCTGCATATACCTCTGGAGCTGCATATACCTCTGGGGCTGCTGTATACTACCACTGGGCTGCTGCTGTATACTACCACTGGGGAGGCTGCTGTATACCTCACTGCTGTGGGTTGTATACCTGTGCTGGAGTCCACCCTCGGCTTATACGCGAGTCAATAAGTTTTCCCAGTTTTTGGGGGCAAAAGTAGGGGGTCGGCTTATACACGGGTTGGCTTATACACGAGTATATACGGTAATCTCTTTTTATTAATTATAAAGGATTAAGATAACAGTACATTCCATACAAATAGGTAAAAATCAAAACATCAAATGAGGAATACACCGTTAAGTCACAGAACAAAGAGACAATCGATGTACAGTCACGGAGTGAAATACCCTCCTCAATTGTAGGGTAATCTGTATCTTATTCAAAAACCGTTTTTAGGGGAAGGTCTTGGACTTCTGCCACAAATTTTACAGTAAATTCATATGGTGACATAGCTTAAGGTTTTTGTTCACGCGTTCAAGAAATGCTGCAGAGTTAATAAAATAAACCCTCAAACTGTTCAAATCTGCAGCGGGCACGGACTCTGTGGAGCGGGGTCACTGTGGAGCGGGATCACTTGTGCGAGCGGGATATCCTGATGGATTTACCAGGACTGTGGAGTTGGGAAGCCAAACCATCGACTTCGACTCCTCATTGTCCCTGACTCTGACTCCCTCATACACAGCTCATGTTTAAGGGCCCTTTCACATCAGCGTTTTTCGTAATTCGCGGCAGATGCGGTGAAAAAACCGCATCTGCCGGGTTTGCCGCATAACTGTTCCACTTGCGGCGCGGTTGCGGTTTTTCCCATACAAAGTATAGGGGGACTTGCGGCAGATGCGGCAAGTGCGGTTTTGCACTTGCGGCAGGCGCAGGAAAAAAACCGCGGCTGACCGCGTTTTTTTTCGCTGCCGCACGTGCAAAACCGCACTTGCCGCATCTGCCGCAAGTCCCCCTATACTTTGTATGGGAAAAACCGCAACCGCGCCGCAAGTGGAACGGTTATGCGGCAAACGCGGCAGATGCGGTTTTTTTACCGCATCTGCCGCGAATTATGAAAAACGCTGATGTGAAAGGGCCCTAAGTGATAGTTATTGAAGTATAATTTGAACATCAGGCGTTAATCATTATGATCTAATAATCCAGATATTTAGATGAAAAACAATATTCAGCACATTCTGCATTGATCTACTGTTCCTAATTTATGATATATGTTAGGAGTTGGAGTCGGTCCTTTTTCTACTGACTCTACAGCCCTGGATTTAGCTGTATGCAATGCTTTGTAATCCAGTGGAGTCAAATCAACAACAATATCTACTAGTACTAGTGTAGTATGAAAAGAGGCTGGGACCTGGAGTGCAAAATACTACCCTTCTCTTGTCTGAGGGAACACTCCCTAAGGCCTCATTTGGGTGTTTTTGTACACATGTGTTCTATAATAGACTGTAATTGGTACATGTTCTGAGGGGCTGATCAAATTGTCTGTGTTTTTTGTTCATTTGTCATTAAATCATGGAGATATGTCCATTTTTTTTATCAGTGTTACAAATGATACCTATGGGAACATGAAAATCACACATGGTATCGGTATACAGTTATTTTTCCATACATGAAAATCGCTGATTAAACACCCAATGTTTAAAACTAACACATGCACCAAACACTGACGACCCTTGTACAAAATTTTTGCTGCATGTGGACAAACCCTGATGTGTGAATGAGACGTAATGTATGCTATGCCACTGGGTTATTTCTGTAATTTATTAATCAAGTCTAACTCCTCTTAGACCACAAAAGTGTGTGTTGGGGAGAGGGTGAGATTTCTTCCTCATGGTCCGGGTCACACGGCCTTATGTTCTCTTGTTCGAGAGTATTTGCCTAATTATACTAATGACTGTCTGCTCAAACTCTGCTTAGTGAATCACTGAGTGTCATTTACTGTAATTCAAGTTCTCTTTCATGCCAGTATGAGATCTCACGTGTGGAGAAGATGGAGAGATTAATTTCTCCATCTTCTACATTGTCTGTGTCAGCATGAATCTGATTGCACTCTGATGTCATGTATAGACTTGAATGGATGCTCGCCGTCTGATATATGCTGCATTTTTTTTTCCCTTATACCAAATCAGCATAAGATGAAATCACTGGTTGGCGTTGCACCACTGTGTAACATTGGGCAGATTGCTTTCATCCAATGTATTTTTTGTGAATCAGAAGAATCAGCCTGATGATCAAAGGTCTACTGACCTAAGCTAACTGCTTCATAAGCCTATAGATATTGTAGGTCCAGTACAGAGACCCAGTGGCGAGATTTTGTCTAGTGATCCGTGTTTTTTATTGATGTGTGTAACCAAATATATGATAGTTGGTCCACAAGAGCTGCAGAGAAATTTTAATTTGATTATTACTGTCATCTTATATATTCTACCGTATAGACCGCTCAGGTGGTTTATACATGTGGGCAGTGATGACTGACTACATGAAGCCATGTCTTTTTATAAGGTTCAGGTTACACATAACACCATGTTACTTGTACTATATGTTCTCAGTTTTATAGTGATGTGATTACAGTGTAGCATGGCATGGGGTGTATAATTTTGACTAAAGGGGTTGTCTACTCCTAGGACAACCCCTACTGATTCCATGTCTCCCCCAGGTAAAATAAGAGCCTATACTCTCCTCCTGTTTTGGCGCCATTCCAGTAATGTCATTAATCACACTATCAATCACTGTTAACTTCTCTCGTCATGCGTTTGGACACAGGGGCAATCAACAGTAAGTGAGCGGCAGCCCAACGCTCACTTCATGTTGATAAACTCATTTTGGTCTGAAGGCCCCAGAACCGTTATTAAACACCACTGGAGCGACGTCAGCACGGGAGGTGAGTACAAGTTTTTATTTTGCTTGGGGGACACATGTATTCAGACTGGGTTGTCCAAGTAGTGAACAACCTCTTTAATGGGGCAATATGCCTTTGCAGGCCGCGTGATGCCGATGGCTTCGGCTGGCCAGGAACAGATGTTGCCCAATTCATTGATTGAGGGAGACTACAAGTAGTTTAAAAACATAGTTTTACTCAACAGTAACCTGATAACAACTGTGTCCATAGACAGTGGGCTCATATCGTCTTGTATGTTTAGCACAAGGAAGTTTTCTATCCACTTTCTTCACTTCACCTGCTCCAACCTCCACTAACACTGCTCGTTCCACCACTACCCAGCCTAGCACCACACTACAGTACGGGTCCATGTCTTTTCACCTTGAGCAATGTTGTCAATATGGTCGGACCTAGTTTCAAGCTTTGATATGCTTGGGAAACTCCCGCTCAGAGCACTCACTTTGTTTCACAGTCTATTCTATCCTGTACTAGGACCTGTCTCACTCTGTCGCTGGTTCCTCTGGTCAAACCCGACTTTCATAGATCACTCTGTAACTTGGCCACTCTTTCGTTGGGATGTCGCTATCCTCTGTATCAGTCTCCCCTCACTCCAGGGATAACCACGTCATGCGACTCTGCAGGCTATTCAGACCTGTGGTCTGTCATAGTCTTGGCCCTATCTGATGTTCTGTCAGAAAACTCCTCACTGTATCTGCATTAGCACCTCCCACTATGGGCTAGTCCCAATTCTTAACTGTTTCTTACCCTACCCACTGTCTGTTTCTGGGCAGAACACAGTCTCCTCAGCACAGTGCAAAACATTACACAAGCAAACATTATGACGTATCACATCACCATTCACATTAGATATCATACGAATAATGCAGGACATAATACACATTACACTTCTACTGAAATAAAAGAGCAAGACTGCACTCGCCAATCTAAAAACGTGCAGGCTTTATTCAGTGTGGAGGGTTACAGCGGGTGCAGGGAAGGGGAGCAGAGTAGCGGACTACAGCTGCAAGCACTTCAATGGGTCCCCCTTCTGGTATGTCCAGCTGGGCAATTACACTTAATACAGCCATAATGAGATTGGTGTCTTCAAGGGGGAACATGATGACATGTCCAGCTCCTTCCAACAGCCTGATGATCGATATTTTGATAGTGAAATTTTCCTAGAGGGGACAACATTTAGGCACAGAACTATTCACATGACACCGGAGAGGATAGGCTTTTAATTGTTGATGAATGAATTCACCTGGGACAGAGAATGGTTTTAATGCATATAACTTGAAGGAACGCTGCCTTTTTTTAAAAACGTTTTTCTTCTTTCTGGGATGAGTGGGATATTTTGTGCTTGCCAAAAGAAGCCGGTAACTTACTGTGAATTTATTACCTAAAGTACAATATTTGACTTTTTTTGTTTTAATATTTAGCATTTGTAATGTGTTTTATTGGGTATACAAACTGATGTGTTGAGATGATATACCCTCTATCTGACAGATAACCCTGTATTCTCAGTGGATACAGATATTACAGCTGTAATAGAGAAGTATTGTAAGTACTGTGGTTGATGTGTTGAAGCTGAGCCATTCTACATGGAGTAACGTCTTCCTTTGTCTGTAGGTAGTGACTCTGTGGTACCGCGCTCCGGAGGTGTTACTTCAGTCCACATACGCTACACCCGTAGACATTTGGAGTGTCGGATGCATCTTTGCTGAGATGTTCAGACGGAAGTGAGTAATCAACGTAATGACAGGGGAGGGGGGGAGATGTAAAAAAGAAGTTATAAGAGAGTGCTGTCTATGGACAACAGCTATATTGTCATGTGTTCTCTTATGCACTCGTACCAATCAAAACTTTTTGGAAGTTTTCATTAGTGATCAATAAACAATTATTGACTTTAGAAATATTAAGCAAATGCCCTCTGAAGAGCATGCTTAGCCCATAAACATTAGTTGAAAGTAGACAGGAGCCACCTGTTCTATCGGTGACTTATTTTCTAATGTCTTTGGGGTATGTGCAGATTTTCCCTTTTTGGCACATGATGGGGGAAGAAGCAGGATCCAGACCCTTTAGATCTCAATATGCCCAATATGGGATCTGCAGGATGGGTCATTGGTTTGCAGTGGCCTATTCACCTCGCCCAATCACGTTTGCACTTAAAGTCTATATAGACATGTAGGGAGAAAGGGTTCTCGGCTAAAACCTACCTAGAGAGTATGGGCTGCTCTTGTCCCACTTGTAGAGCACTAGGCATGCCCTAAATTTCTCTTAAATTGTATATTGATCTCTCTGATCCCTCAATATATGGAGCGGTGGCTGAGGGATCTATTACACTGGGGAACAATTTGAAAAAAAATTTCTGTTGAGTTAGGTTTTTGAGCTGATTTATACTAAAATTGGCATGCTGATTCCAAAAATGTAGTCAGTTTTTTTTCTAGCACGTCAAGTTTTTCCTCCACAACTTACCTGCCAGAGAAGCACAATTGCACTGATATCTGTAGTAAGACTTGTTATCTGATTACAATTCGACTCATATAGAGCTACGTGGCAACTTGTAAGAGTAGTCACAACTGAGACAGTGTGGTGAGAGGTGTGTGCAGCTCCCAATACGTCATAATTATCAATATCTTGAAAAAACCACTTTTTAGGTACAGTAGTTTACATATTTTTGAGAAGACAAAAATCCTATAGTTCAAAAACTTGACGTGATAGAAAAAAACTGAGATCATTTCTGGATTCAGCATCCAAAAATTAATTAAGAACAGTTGTCTGACCTAACTCCTAAAAAATTGTGTTCCCCAGTGTTCTTTATGAAGCAGAGCCTTTTACATTACTGATTGGGCAAAGAATGTAGTCTGCAGTTTCAGCCTGTAAAAGCTTTTTCATCTTTTGCGGGCTTTACATTTTTTAATCTTAAATGTTTTTTCACCTGAAATCTTTTATAATTGGTGCAACATTTTTAATAAAACCTGTTCTTCCTCAGCAGCTTCTGTGTCAGTGAGAGCAGAATGTTTTTTGTCAAGTCCTCATGTTCTCCTGCAGCTTGTGTGCTCCGGTTGCTGGAGCTTTTTAGTGGCTGTTAACAATGTTCTGCAGTGTGCTATATGCCATGGTACATACAGAAGTTGCTGAGAGTAAATGGTCAAATATTTGAAATAAAACCTAATTACAAAAGTAATTTTTAGATGGAATTTTACATGCATTTTACTAAAATATAAAAATGGCAGAATTTAAAGGTGTTGTCACTGACACGCCCAGCACCATGGCAATAGGGTACTCTGAAACGGGCCGGATAGTTCTTTTGGGGTATGTCCAGGTGGCTCACCCGGCTCTGTGACCTTGGCCGTGTCATAAAAATGGGGTAAGTTTTACCAGGTGAATTAATTTGTGACGCCACTCTTAGTTTTCGACAATTAGATGGATGGCCGACGCTGCGGTACAGATCTACTGGGGCGGTTGGTGGTGCAGCAGAGTTGTCATCACTCTCAACAGGTCCAGCGCAGCCCCAGGGCAGTTATAAAGTCTATTAGCTGGTGTTATTAATGTAGTGCAGGGCAGGTGATGTAGTAAATAATTTGAGGACACAGTAGGGTGCAGTCTTCATGTTTTTAGTCACATTTTTCCAGGTTTTCAATAACCAGCCCGGTGCTGGGTCCTCCAGGTCAGGGATCCAGCCAACTTTCGGATAACTTAGGTTCACTTTACCGGGAGCCCCTTCTGGTGTACCTTCCTGGGTCGTCTCTCTGCTCTGGCTTTCGCTCTCCTGCCCTGCGCCTCACACTCTGTGTCCCAAGCCAGCAGCCGTGGGTCCTGTCAGTCCCCTTGACCCCATGTGGCTGCCTTTTTAGCGATTAAGTGTGGCTTTGGCTGTTGCACTTGAAGATATCGCAGCCTCCGGTTAGCTAGTGGAGTCCTCCAGTCTGTCCACTAGTCTGGGGCCGGTCCCCTCTGCAGCACAGTCCCTCAACCCAACTCTGATCACGGTCGGGGTGGATACCGGCGCCACGGGTAAATTCCTCACTTCCCATGCCCCTGAGACCCCCTTCAGTGTCTTTAGAGCCCCTTACTGGCTCCTCTGTCCGTCTTCACCTTCCCTTGTCCTGGGACGAGCTCCAACCGGCTCCAGTCCCCAGGACGACTGTTTCTTCTTTCTCGTGACAGACTCTTGTCACCAACTGCCTAAGTTTGCAACTGTTCTGCACATTTTCTTACGTCAGTCACATTCTCTACGTCCTCGCCACTCACTTAACTACTACTTCGTGTGCTCCCCTATCTACTTCCTCCACCCACATCCTATACTTAGTTCCCCTCCAGCCTGAGATGGGGGCCCTCCTTCAACAGGGTCTGCCCATATCCCCTGGCCTGGAGTGGTGTGGTGTTGGATGCTAGTGTGTGGGTAGTGGTTAGTGTCCCCTCCTTACCCGAGAGTAGGGTACCACACTTGGCTGAGGTGCAGTACCTCTGTGGCGACTGGACCCTCAGGGGCGCCACATCCCTTTAACACGCTTCTCACCCTCCCCAGGTCCAGCATTGTTGCTCTGCTGCTCTCATCTGTTGATTGTCTGTAATGGTGACATGACATCTACAGAGCTATAGGCAATCACTGAGCTCAGGCAATATAGATAACATGAACCAGTGACCTCTACATAGACTGGGGCAGCAGTGCAGAGTGAAAGCTGGACCTGAGGAACTCAAGTTCAATGTAGATGTGCAGGTTCAAAATAAGTGGAAATGGACAACCCATTTAACACTAGAAGTCCCAGAAATTTCAAGCTCCCCCCTGAAGTCCCAAAAGAGGGTCAAATGACCCTTAGTCCAAACTGACAACTCTGATGGCTCCAATTAGCATCCTTTCATTTGTAAATGTGGTCTAAAATCCTTCAGGTCATTCGACCCGTCTCTGGGTTCCAAAGGTAGAAATATTAAATGACCCCTGTCTGGGACTTCTAGTGTTAATGGAGTTAGCCCTGAATATGTAAAAAGTATAGAACCCCTTCAAAGAAGTAAAAGGGTTTACTCGATAATTTGTGGGTAACTGGGAGGCTGACCAATGGGGCTGTCAGTGATCCATGTAATGGAGATCTTCAGAATAATGGCTTCACATCTGCTTCTTTAAGATGGAGCTCTCAGGTTCACTGATTAGGGGATAACATTTAATTCTGAAGGACCCTTGTTATGATATCAAAGTTAGTTAATATTATGCCACTAATAACTGGAGAAATGACACATGCTGCACCTTACTGAAAATCTTCCAGGTTGAATGTTCCTGTGCTCTAGCAGATGTATTACAGGTCTGCCATTTTCTTCTTCCAGGCCTCTCTTCTGTGGGAATTCAGAAGCTGACCAGCTGTGCAAGATTTTTGAGTAAGTTTTGTAATGTAAACTATGGAAATCACAAAGAACATATCGTGCCAAATTGCTAGACGTGAACCATCCCTCCAGCTCATTGCAGCACTGTCGCACACATTTTACTACTTTTTTTTTTTGCACAATAGTAATAAGTCTTGAGATTTTTTCATTTTCAGAACAATCTTTACAAGCATATATATATGTATTTTTTTTTAATTTTGGCACATTAAATCCATGTTCTTTTTTTGTTTAATTATAAAAGCCCAACATGCAAAGGAAATGTCAGGAAAACCTACTGCTACAATATTGTGTGTGTGTGTGTGACTATACATAAATGACCTGATGGATGCCTGGGATATATGTATATTGTAGAAAAATAATAATCCTATCTTGTTTTTCCTCTGTGCCTCATTGCCATGTAGACTCTGCATCGGTGAGTCAGCCTGTACGTGCTACACATGCTCCATAGAGGTCATCGGCGTCTATTAGAAAGAACATTCAGTGCATTATAAGGCCATGTTCACATTGCGTTTCCTTCATTAATGTTTTGCAAATTAAAAGCTGTTTTTAGTTCAGAAATCTCATGCACGCACACACGATTGTACAGCAGCGCAGTTGGGTTCCACAGATTTCCTCTCTTTTTCTGCTATTGCTTCATCCAGTGGATGCTGCAGTAGGGGTTTGGAGATTATTTATACTGATTGTGTGTGACAGTTCCCCTTCCACTTATCTGGCACCATTTTTTATAAAGATAAGACCCTATTGCACTTTCTATCCCACTGTCATTCATTCACTGCATTGTTGACAGAAGCAGGCTAGCAGTGAGACTTATAGCCGCAGTGCTCCTCTTGGAAAAATGCAAATTGTCTCTTTAGGAAGTACCGTATATACTCGTGTATAAGCCGACTTTTTCAGCCAAAATTTGGGCTGAAAAGTCCCCCCTCGGCTTATACACGAGTATATACTGTGGTGTGGTGGGGGCTGTGTCCGGGCACTGCAGGAGGAGGCGGGGGGGAGGCTGCAGAATGAGCGGCACGTCACGTGGTGCCGCTCATTAATTATGCATGGGGAGCAGCGCATAGTATATTGCTGCTCCCCTGCACAGTATAGCCTCCCCCGCTGTCTCCCTGCCCCCCTATGTATACAGAGGCCCCCCTCCTCAGCATTGATTCATCTCACCCCCTCGGTCTTCACCCGGGTCCTCCAGCTGCTCCGGCTGCGTGTCCCGCGTCTTCTAATACCGGCGTCCTCCCGCTCTTCCTGCTTGAATGTAATCATGTGACCCGGTCACATGATTACAGTCAAACAGGAAGTGCGGGGAGGACGCCGTATTAGAAGACGCGGGACACGCAGCCGGAGCAGCTGGAGGACCCGGGTGAAGACCGAGGGGGTGAGATGAATCAATGCTGAGGAGGGGGGTCCTCTGTATACATGGGGGGGCTGCATTATCACTGCTGGGGGCTGTATCACCACTGCTGGGGGCTGCATTTCCACTGCTGGGGGCTGTATACTGCTGGGGGCTGTATCACCACTGCTGGGGGCTGCATTTCCACTGCTGGGGGCTGCATTTCCACTGCTGGGGGCTGCATTTCCACTGCTGGGGGCTGCATTACCACTGCTGGGGGCTGTATACTGCTGGGGGCTGTATGCGTAACCACTGCTGGGGCTGCATTACCACTGCTGGGGGCTGCATTACCACTGCTGGGGGCTGCATTACACGCTGCTGGGGGCTGCATTACGCTGTGGGGCTGCATTACCGCGTTGCTGGGGGCTGCATTACCGCTGCTGTGGGGCTGTATTACCAGCTGCTGGGGGCTGTATTACCGCTGCTGGGGGCTGCATTACCGCTGCTGGGGGCTGCATTACCGCTGCATTACCGCTGCTGGGGGCTGCATTACCCTGCTGGGCTGCATTCCGCTGCTGGGGGCTGCATTACCACTGCTGGGGGCTGCATTTACCTGCTGGGGGCTGCATTATCCACTGCTGGGGGCTGCATTTCCACTGCTGGGGCTGCTGCATTTACCACTGCTGGGGGCTGTATACTGCTGGGGGCTGTATACCACTGCTGGGGGCTGCATTACCACTGCTGGGGGCTGCATTACCACTGCTGGGGGCTGCATTACCCTGCTGGGGGCTGCATTACCCTGCTGGGGGCTGCATTACCGCTGCTGGGGGCTGCATTACCGCTGCTGGGGGCTGCATTACCCTGCTGGGGGCTGTATTACCGCTGCTGGGGGCTGCATTACCGCTGCTGGGCTGTACTGGGGGCTGCATTACCGCTTGCATTACCGCTGCTGGGGGCTGCATTACCGCTGCTGGGGGCTGCATTACCGCTGCTGGGGCTGCATTACCGCTGCTGGGGGCTGCATTACCGCTGCTGGGGGCTGCATTACCGCTGCTGGGGGCTGCATTACCGCTGCTGTGGGGGCTGCATTACCACTGCTGGGGGCTGCATTACCACTGCTGGGGGCTGCATTACCACTGCTGGGGGCTGCATTACCACTGCTGGGGGCTGCATTACCACTGCTGGGGGCTGCATTACCACTGCTGGGGGCTGCATTACCGCTGCTGGGGGCTGCATTACCGCTGCTGGGGGCTGCATTACCGCTGCTGGGGGCTGCATTACCGCTGCTGGGGGCTGCATTACCGCTGCTGGGGGCTGTATTACCGCTGCTGGGGGCTGTATTACCGCTGCTGGGGGCTGTATTACCGCTGCTGGGGGCTGTATTACCGCTGCTGGGGGCTGTATCACCGCTGCTGGGGGCTGTATCACCGCTGCTGGGGGCTGTATCACCGCTGCTGGGGGCTGTATCACCGCTGCTGGGGGCTGTATCACCGCTGCTGGGGGCTGTATCACCGCTGCTGGGGGCTGTATCACCGCTGCTGGGGGCTGTATACCGCTGCTGGGGGCTGTATTACCGCTGCTGGGGGCTGTATTACCGCTGCTGGGGGCTGTATTACCGCTGCTGGGGGCTGTATTACCGCTGCTGGGGGCTGTATTACCGCTGCTGGGGGCTGTATTACCGCTGCTGGGGGCTGTATTACCGCTGCTGGGGGCTGTATTACCGCTGCTGGGGGCTGTATTACCGCTGCTGGGGGCTGTATTACCGCTGCTGGGGGCTGTATTACCGCTGCTGGGGGCTGTATTACCGCTGCTGGGGGCTGTATTACCGCTGCTGGGGGCTGTATTACCGCTGCTGGGGGCTGTATTACCGCTGCTGGGGGCTGTATTACCGCTGCTGGGGGCTGTATTACCGCTGCTGGGGGCTGTATTAACCGCTGCTGGGGGCTGTATTACCGCTGCTGGGGGCTGTATTACCGCTGCTGGGGGCTGTATTACCGCTGCTGGGGGCTGTATTACCGCTGCTGGGGGCTGTATTACCGCTGCTGGGGGCTGTATTACCGCTGCTGGGGGCTGTATTACCGCTGCTGGGGGCTGTATTACCGCTGCTGGGGGCTGTATTACCGCTGCTGGGGGCTGTATTACCGCTGCTGGGGGCTGTATTACCGCTGCTGGGGGCTGTATTACCGCTGCTGGGGGCTGTATTACCGCTGCTGGGGGCTGTATTAACCGCTGCTGGGGGCTGTATTACCGCTGCTGGGGGCTGTATTACCGCTGCTGGGGGCTGTATTACCGCTGCTGGGGGCTGTATTACCGCTGCTGGGGGCTGTATTACCGCTGCTGGGGGCTGTATTACCGCTGCTGGGGGCTGTATTACCGCTGCTGGGGGCTGTATTACCGCTGCTGGGGGCTGTATTACCGCTGCTGGGGGCTGTATTACCGCTGCTGGGGGCTGTATTACCGCTGCTGGGGGCTGTATTAACCGCTGCTGGGGGCTGTATTACCGCTGCTGGGGGCTGTATTACCGCTGCTGGGGGCTGTATTACCGCTGCTGGGGGCTGTATTACCGCTGCTGGGGGCTGTATTACCGCTGCTGGGGGCTGTATTACCGCTGCTGGGGGCTGTATTACCGCTGCTGGGGGCTGTATTACCGCTGCTGGGGGCTGTATTACCGCTGCTGGGGGCTGTATTACCGCTGCTGGGGGCTGTATTACCGCTGCTGGGGGCTGTATTACCGCTGCTGGGGGCTGTATTACCGCTGCTGGGGGCTGTATTACCGCTGCTGGGGGCTGTATTACCGCTGCTGGGGGCTGTATTAACCGCTGCTGGGGGCTGTATTACCGCTGCTGGGGGCTGTATTACCGCTGCTGGGGCTGTATTAACCGCTGCTGGGGGCTGTATTACCGCTGCTGGGGGCTGTATTACCGCTGCTGGGGGCTGTATTACCGCTGCTGGGGGCTGTATTACCGCTGCTGGGGGCTGTATTACCGCTGCTGGGGGCTGTATTACCGCTGCTGCTGGGGGCTGTATTACCGCTGCTGGGGGCTGTATTACCGCTGCTGGGGCTGTATTACCGCTGCTGGGGGCTGTATACCTGTGCTGGAGTCCATCCTCTGCTTATACGCGAGTCAATAGGTTTTCCCAGTTTTTGGGGGCAAAAGTAGGGGGTCGGCTTATACACGGGTCGGCTTATACACAAGTATATACGGTAAGTAGACGAACTCTAGTGCCACCTATTGGTAGTAGCAATCCTAAAAGTCAAAATTGACTCTTGCAATGATTTTGTCTAATTCCTTCCTGGATATTTCCCATAAGAGCATTGCAGCTTTAAAGTCTCCTCACTACTGGCATGCTGGTCTGATGTGACTCCATAAGGAGAAAAGCTTCTCCTTTAGACCCCGTCTTAGCCTCTCATACTGCCAGATCAGAGCTCATCTCTAACGCAGTGTGTGCAGAATAAGGTTCTGATCTGGCTTAAATCCTAAATCATATGACAGTGCTTCTTAAAAGGTAATTTTTAACTCTTTGGATTGCTACTTCCAATAGGTGGCACTAGAGTTTGTTTACTTCCTCCCTGAATAGACAGTTTGAAAGCAGCAGCATGTCAATTCTTTAAGCGTTTTTGCAGATTTTTCACCATTGAAAGCCATAAGAGAGTGCAAAATGCAACTATTTTTGGCTGCGTTTTTGCGGTGAATGAAACTAACTTATATTTAAACATGTACTGAAGACAAATTACACAAAAATGCTGCAAAACCTGCTTTATGGCAGTAGTTTTATTACTGCAAGGAAAGAAAGGGAAAAAAATACAATATGTGAACATAGCCTAAGGCTAAGGGTGCTTTCACATCACGTTTTTTGGGATCCATGGCTGTCCATTGTAAAACGGACAGCCACGGATCCGATTTGGCCCCCATGTTAACCTGTGGGCACGGATCCGATTTGACCTTAGTGGCATCTGATTTTTGTCAGATCCATTTTGGTCCGATTTTTTGCTGTACCCAAAATTGGAGACTGCTCTGATTTTGGGCACAGCTGATCAAATCAGACCAAATCAGATCCAACATGATCTGCGCCCATTAACCCTGGGGGCCTATGGAGCAAGGGTCCGAGAAAACATCGGATGGTTTCTCGGACCCGATTTCAGTGTACTGAGCATTCTGAGTACACTAAAATTGCTCCCAACCATCTAATTGCACTTCTGCAATGTATAATATATACATTGCGGAAGTGAAATGTAAGTAAAAGCAATTGTTAAAAAAAAAAAAACACGATTCTCACCTGTCCTGGAATCCACCGCCGTTGGTATCTCCGGATGTACAGGACCTAGCATGACTTCAGTGTCACATGACCGATCATGTGACCGATGACTGAGTGTGTAGCCCCGCCCAGCCAGGTCCTTTCAGCATCTGGAGCTAGATGCTGCACATTGGGGGATCACTGGACAGGTGAGGATCAATTTTATTTTTAACCCTTGGTTTTACTTAAATTTCACTTCCGCAATGTATATATACATTGCGGAAGTGAAATAACCCTGCACAGCTCATTCTGTGTCAAGATCTGTGATAATCACGGACCCGGACACAGAATAGATCACCCCCTGTGGTGTCCGTTCCTGTCCATGGGATCCTACAAAAAGTAGGAAAAAAAAACTTCATGTGAAAGCAGCCTAAGCTGAGCTAAGCACTGAACTTTTTAATGTGACTGGCTCATTGTGCACATAATGAATGGTTACAGTGGCTATTTACATACTGGCTGAAGTCTGGAAATTGGCCCAGACCAGAGCATAAATGCTGCAATATCTGTGTCCTGTCTATTTTATGCATGGACTAAACCTACATATTGGATGAATGTATTTTAAAGCAATGTTCACACATTACAGAAAGTAACATGGCAAACCGTATCAACTTGTTACTTACAGATTTTATGGCGGATTTCTCCCTACTTCATTATAAACTCTTGTTCTAATGTACACTAAAAAGGGGGAAGAAATAGCGTAAATAGGGTCTTATGTGTGGTAAAGATGTTCTATAGGTGTGTGTTGCGCTCACCTTTGCTGGTTGTGCCAAGTCACAACACCTAAATTGCGTGTATATGGCTGCTGCACCTCCTGGTGGAACAATAGAATGGAGAAAGGAATAGGAGTTTGGCATGCGCTGCCCCAGAAAGAACGATTAGATCCAAGGTATTATCCAAGTATCCTTTATTTCACCTCGACGCGTTTCGTGAGAACCCTAATTTCTGAGGCTCTCCCCCTGAACTGAGCAGTACTCACGTGACATGAGTGCTGCTCAGTTCAGGGGAGAGCCTCAGAATTGAGGGTTCTCACGAAACGCGTCTGAGGTGAAATGAAGGATACTTGGATAATACCTTGCATCTAATCATTCTTTGTGGGGCAGCGCATGCCAAACTCCTATTCCTTTCTCCATTCTATTATAAACTCTTGAAAAGGGTGATATCCACAATGAAAATCTGCACATTGAGTCACATTTAGTATCAGTCACTGCGTCTGGCAGCAAAGTGAATGTGATTTTCAGTTTGCTGTTCATAGCTGCGTTTTTGACTGCTGCATTACTTATGCAGAAAGTTCATCCATAATATAATGAGCGTCAATTATTGCTCCATTATTCTGGTGCACTTTCTGCTGCACTTTCTGTATCGCTAAACATCCAATTACTTACCCTTCCTGCGATCCCACGGTGAGCCCCGGCGATGTCTTCCTCCCGGGCATTGCAGGTCCTGTGGGTAGTCTGGTACGGTACTTCGATGACCTAGCACCATGCTACTCGGGCTCAGTCATATGGGGCACAGGTCCTGTAAGTACTCGTACTACTCAGACAGGTCGTTCCGATGCCCGGAAGGAAGAGATTGCTGGACCTCACTGTGGGATCGGGGTAGAGTTAGTTTGGCTACTTTCAGATTTGCGATTATTGTAATTCGTGGCAGATGTCTCCGCAACTTCCGGATCTGCCTGTGTAATGGCTGATTTGCGGCACTGATACGGCAAGCCCCATTCATTATGGGGCTTGCAGTCGGGTGCCGCAAGTGCGGTTTTGCTGAATCCGTCATGTGGCATTTGCAGCACCACAAAAAAACGCTACTAGCAGCGTTTTTTTTGTGCAGCCACAAGTGCTGGGTCCGGCAAAACCGCACTTGCCGTATCAGTGCCGCAAGTCGTCCGTTACACGGCAGATCCGGAAGATGCGGAGACATCTGCCACGAATTACAATAATCGCTAATAATAATGCTTTTATGCAAAAAGAGGATCCGTTTCTGGTGCAGAAACTGCATCAAAAACAGATCAATAAAAAACGGAGCACAAACACTGTCTGAATTCAACCTAAGACTAGCAAGTTCTAACAATTAATACTTTAAACCTTAATGAAAACGCTGTGTTTACTACAAATATTTAGTAACCAAAGATAAGAAATTGCTCGTGGAATCTCAGAAAGATCCAGACAAATACTTTACTTTCTCATTGATCTAGTTCAGATACATGGCCCCCTGTGTGTCCTGTAATACAGACCTGTAGGGATACATTGTACCACCGTACAGGGTTATCGTCATGACTGTGTTTTTGTTTGGGATTTTGTATTCTACATCACATTTCATGGTAATGATTTAAGTTTCCTGACTGTTTATTTTGCTTCTACTAAAATGTGTAATGTCTGATATTGACAGAGCTGCTCCGAATCACAGGGTAGATGTAATGCCAGGCCCAGCCCAGGACAGGAGTTTCTGGAAGAAAGCCGCTTTGTTTTTTCCCGATAACCCCGATTTTGTTCCCTGTCTACAGTATGATTGGACTCCCCTCTGAAGAAGAATGGCCAGAAGACGTCACTCTGTCGCGATCGGCCTTTTCACTGATGAGTCAGAAGCCAGTAGAGAAGTTTGTTCCCGAAATTGATGCCACGGGGCACAGCTTCTGCTAGTGAGTAGTAATGTGTTATAGCCATTAAGGGGCGGATTCACCATTGGTGCAACCCAGGAGGACACTTCTAGCTCCAAACCAGGAGGAATTGTGCATTATGATGAGATACTGGACTGTGAAGAGGTCCATGTATCGTTCTTGCCCATGCGCCCTCTTCTGTCTGTGTCCAGTCTTGCAGCAGATGTAATTTTGATGAATTTCTCATTGGGTTATTTGATTCAATTTAATTAATCTGCTTCATGTGAACTTCCCCTTGTTGGTTCAAATCATGAAGGAGAAAGTAGATAAAATGGTACATACTGACAAGGTTTTCTTTGTTTCCAGGAAATGTTAACCTTTAACCCCCTGAGACGTATAGCTGCATCCCAGGCTCTTCATCACGCCTTTTTCTCAGAGGACCTCGAGAACAGCTCCGCACCAGAACCATTCCCACAGGCACGAGCCACAGCAGATGAAGTGAAGTGAAGCTTACCCATGCCGGATACGTCTGATCATCAGTAGAAGATTGTTGATACTTATCATGACACTAAGCTTCTTCTGCTTTGTGCAATACTTTCCATTGATTAATTTTTCAGATGAGAGGTTGCTCACGATGCCGAGCTTGGTGTTGCCTGACATTTCAATGCAAAGACCGGCAGCTCGTCACTATCAGGATGACTGCTCAGAAGACAGGGATTTTCTAGTTCACATTCTTTTTTCTTTATGAACTGAATGAACGTTGGGTCATGACAATGTGCCCAGGATTGAGCCACAGATGAACTTTTCTACCCAGTGAAGACATTTTACATAGTCGTTCTCCAGATGTTTCTTAGTATTTATTCCTGGCTCCTTTTCCTGCTTTTTAAACATTAGTGAATTTAAGACTGACTTTCACCAGCTGTATGGTAACAGGGACCAGAAGGGAGATGGGATCATGGATTGCTGGCCGAGGTAACCCCCCTACTCTCCAGCTGTCGTCCGATCGCCTGCCAGAGGCTACTGGGCAGGCCGGAGCTTGTCGTGTACACATTGCCTACTGTGGCTTATATTCTTCTATTAAAAACTGACTTGTAATGATCACGTCTTTTCAAATGTGCAAACTAAAGAGATTTCTATCTGCATTCAACTGGGACGTTCCCCAATGTGGAATTTACCTGTTTCATATTTTATTACTCATTTGATACATTGTTTGAAAACTTCCTGAGGCTTGTTCACATGGAGCCTTGTTTTTTTTTCTGCGCGAGTAAATAATGCAGCATTTTATAATACCAGCAAAGACCATGAAGTCTCATACACATGCAGCAAATGTTTTCCTTGAGGATTTGAAGCTTAAGGTCATGTGGACACGTTGATTATTTGGTGAGTTTTTTACCTTTTGTAGTCGAAACCAGGAGTTGAACAATCGAGGAAACATATAATAGAAACACCTGCACCACTCTGGTTTTGGCTACAAATCCTGATGTAAAAAAACTCATTGTAGGTGCACTGCCTTACACCTCATGCACATATTAAAGGTACGCTGTCGGGTCATTTTTCAGTATGATACTAATAGTACTCTTGAATAGTGCTTGGGCAGCCTTTCAGAATGTGAAAATTATTACTGCACCCTCAGTAGTTTTTTTTTGCTATAAGCTCCTCCACACCCAGCAGGCAGCTGGCTGCACTAGTCTGGTCCATTACTTTCACTGCCGAGTACTCAGCAATATGTAAATATTCATTTATTATTTCCCCTCCCCCGTGCTCTGCCTCTCTGCTAGTTTCATTTTCCCGTCTTGCTTCTGATGGGGAGGGAGAGGGTGGGCACATATCTAATATCTGATAACTCAGCTGAATAAGGCAATCTCCTCCATTTGTTGTTCTGAGCACAAGCCAGTTCAGTTTGTAAGAAATTGTATGTGTTTATTTGAACATTTGTTTTGCTGTGTACAAGGAGAGCAGAGACAGAAGGCTACAGCCCCCCATGTGAGTGATTTCTACTGAACCATCCTTGTGTGCAGTGCAGTGATGTCACTACATAAATATTCATTCCCTGGGGAGTCAGCAGTAGAGAAGTTAAGTAATCACTCACTGTTATTGATAGAAGGAATGAATCTTTTTTTTTTTTTTTGTAGTTTACAGAGGATAGGGGGAGTATAAATAAAAGAAATACATGAATAGAAAGAGCTTCACCAGAGGAATTAGAAATTACATATGGATTTTTGACCTGACAGTTTCCCTTTAAGTATTTGTTCAGTTTTGTACCTCAGGATTTGTAGCCAAAACTAGGTAAAAAATCCAGAAGTGGTGATGTGTTTCTATTATACGTTTCCTCTGATTGTTCCACTCCTCGTGGTCTTGGCTACAAATAACGGAGGTAAAAACTTCCCAAATACTCAATATGTGCACGTGGTGTAATGCAGGGTGCCAAAATGAGTCTTTCTGTGTTTTCACTGCATCAAAAACCAGAGCATCTACCAGTTCCATCAAAGTGAATGTGACTTATTGAATCTCCTTCCTGCTGCGCTTCTTTCTTACTCAGCGTAAACTGACCTGCAGCGCTCCAAATCAGCAACATGTCAATTTCTCTTGTGGGTGCACGGTTTTCTTTTTTACATAGATTTGAATAAGAGGTGAGAATTCTTAAGGTAAAAAATTAATATGCATTTTAAGTGCATTTTTGCTGCGGCAATGCATAAAAAAAAGTCATGTAATCTGCACATAAGTATATCAATATAGTCCTGTCAAATACCAGAAAGTATTTAAAACATGACACAAAAACCACAGACGACAACATGATAAAAATGCACCCCAAACCTGCAATGTAAAAACCGCAAGTGACCGAATTTACATAAAATAGCTTATTGTGGGGACAAAGTCTTTTTTTTTTCTTCTCAGATTGGCAGTATGTCTGTTCTTTCATCATTTTTCACTCATTTGAATGAATGTAAAAAAAAAAAAAAAATCACAAAATTCACATTATTTTCAGTGGTTTTTCCTACAAACACTCTGGTTTTTGGTGTAGAAAAATCTGCTGCAAATACTGCTGCGTGTGCACATACACCTTATACAAGTAATAACCGAACTTGTTTCTACTACAACATGACATACAAGAGTAAAGGCATAAAAGCCAATACAGAATAGGTAGCCGCTCTCTAGAGTGGGTAGAGCTTAGGAAAACCTTTATGTAAAGGATTAATGTTAGAGTGATTTTATAGAAATGAATTGACTCTGTTGTGATCAGTTCCTTTAAATAAATTGGCCTTCGGTCCGTTGTCATCTTCATTTTGGGAACTGTGCATTACTGACTTCAATAATGAGCAGTTGTGTATCTGCGAAACTAAAGGAAACCTTGTCAGCTCGGACAACGCTATTCACCTGTGGATATTTGGTAAATCTGCACAAAATAGTGATGAGTATAATCATGCTATGCCTTCCCCCATGAGAAACAGCTGGCAGCTCCCGAGAGGAAAAAAGTTAATTTTCTCCCAGTAGCTGCACCTTCAGTAAGGAGGCCAGACAGCATTGTATTGCTACTTACCTGGAGATTAAACCCCAAATCTGCAGGTAAATTTCCAAGGTGACTAGTTTCCTTAAAGCCGGCGTCACACGCGTCAATATCGCTAGCGACATCGCCGAAAAGTGACGTCGCTAGCGATATCGCACATGCATCCTGCTGTATAAGCGAGACGCAACTGCAATTTATCGCTGTTTGCAGGTTGACAAGGTTATGAGCATGAACGTAAACCTGTCAATCTGCAACCAGCGATTAGACTGGATCGCGCCGTCTGACACCGAAATAGCGATCCAGCCTATACCGCAGGGTTGCTGCGGATCAATCGCTGGGTTGATCCCGGCCCAGCAAGCTATGGCTCCGCCCACATCGCCGCCACGTCAACATCCTGCCGTGTGACAGCTGGCCTGCGATGTCTGAAGCTAGCACACATCGCTTCTGACATCGCAGGCCGGATTGACAGGTGTGACCGGGGCCTTTAGGTCCTGCTAGAGGTGAGAGATTCTCTTGAAAGTGCTATGATCATCCATTGTGCAGAACGAAAATGGAAGTCAACTTGTATACTGGACTTGGATGTAAAATAAAATACAGGAAAAAAATGCGAAGGCTTTGGAAAAAATTATTTGAATCCATTGAAAATAAAAAGTTCACTTGAAGACCATTGAGAGTGTCTAAATGGTTTTTCCCTGACTCCTCATTTATGACTCCTTAGAAAATAAAAAAAAAATTGCAAATGTACTTTGGTAACCCTTTATAATAATAATGGATTTATTTATTTTTTATCACTGGAAACATTAAACAAAAATTTAGTGTTTTTTTTTTTCTTTCAAATTTTGCAAGTTCTTGAGCTAAAAAGTTGCAGAAAAATGGAAGCAATTTTTGACTGGAAAATTCATAAACCATGTGCAACAGATTCAAGACCGAAAAGTGACTTGCTTTTGATGAATTGGGCCCTTGTACAAGTGCATCTCAATGACTTAGAATGTCATCAAAAAGATAATTTATTTAATTAATTTAATACATAGTAAAATGCATATATTATATAGAGTCCTTACAAACCCAGAGATCTATTTCAAGTGTTTATTTCTGTTAATGTTGATGATTATGGTTTACAGCCAATGAAAACCCAAAACATATTATCTCAGAAAATTAGATTATTATATGAAACCAACTGATAAAATGATTTTTAACCTCTGTTTACCTACTGAAAAGTATGTACAGTAAATGCACTCAATCCTTGGTCGGGGTTCCTTTTGCATGCATTACTGCATGAATGTGGCGTGGCATGGAGGCGATCAGCATGTGCACTACTGAGGTGTTACGGAAGCCCAGGTTGCTTTGATTAAAAGAAAAAACAGATATTGCGCCACACTGCAACTGGAGGAACTTAATACACGGTTTTACTATGTTTGTACTAACCTTTACTGGTTGTGCAACACCCCGCACAACCAGACTGATGGCTTAATGTGGATCACTGTAGTGACAAGGGCCAATAATCCCTCCTCCTCAGATACTCCGGGCCTGGTGGTCGGCTCCTTAGTTCCTCTGGAGATGGAGGTGGGCTCCTTCACTCCTCCACCCGAAGAGGCAGGCTCGCTGCACTGGCTTCCGTCCCAGCTCCACACTGTGTATCAGTTGATCATTCAAGGGTGGGTCTTTATGATGTACTGCCAGGTACTGTGGATCTTAGAGCAGCTCACACACCGCACTCCCAACAAGGGAGAAGGGGATTAGCAAATAGAAAAACAAGCGGTGTCAGCTCCACTTGAGAAAGACGCATCTGTGCGTCGAAACGCGTTGTGGCATACTGGACCCCTGCTGTTCGTGCAATAAATTATCGGTAATCTAATCACCAACCCGTGGTTTCTTTAGCGCTCCAATCCTCTGACACCGCTTGTTTTTCTATTTGCAGGTTGCTTTGATGGCAGCCTTCAGCTCATCTGCATTGTTGGGTCTAGTGTGTCTCATCTTCCTCTTGACAATACCCAATAGATTCTCTATGGGGTTTAGGGCAGGTGAGTTTGCTGGTCAATCAATCACAGTGATAATGTGGTTATTAAACAAGGTATTGGTACTTTTGGCAGAGCGGACAGATACCAAATCCTGCTGGAAAATGAAATCTCCATTTCCAAAAAGCTTGTCAGCAGAGGGAAGCATGAAGTGCTCTAAAATTTCCTGGTAGACGGCAGCGCTGACTTCGGTCCTGATAAAACACAGTGGACCTACATCAGGAGATGACATGGCTCCCCATCACTGATTGTAAAAACTTCACACTAGACCTCAAGAAGCTTGGATTGTGGCCTTTCCACTCTTCCTCCAGAATCTTGGACCACTGAGCAACAGTCCAGTTCTTTTTCTCCTTGGTCCAGGTAAGATGCTCCTTGCGTTGTCTATTGGTCATGAGTGGCTTGACCAATGGGACATTTGTAGCCTATGTCCTGGATCCTGTGTGTGGTGGCTCTTGAAGCACTGACTCCAGCTGCAGTCCACTCCTGAATCTCCCCAAATTTTTGCCTGTCCTTTTCTTAACAATGTTTTCAAGGCTGCGGTTATCCCGGTTGCTTGTGCACCTTTTTCTACCACACATTTTCCTTCCACTCAACTTACCATTAATATGCTTGGATTCAGCACTCTGTGAACAGCCAGCTGCTTTACCAATGACCTTTTGTTGCTTACTCTCCTAGTGGAGTGTGTCAATGACTGCCAATGGACATCCGTCAACTCGGCAGCCTTCCCCATAATTGTGTAGGCTACTGAACCAGACTAAGGGACTAATTTAAATGCTATACTAAGCCTTTGCAGGTGTTTTGTGTTAATTATTGTAATTTTTTTGAAATAATGACTTTTGGGTTTTCATTGGGTGTAATGTAGATGTTTAGTTCTTTCACACACTCATGTAAATAATGAATAAAGTCATATGGTCTTGAATAAGTTCACTTCTTTATGATTTTTTTCTTGATGAAAGACAAAATAGAGTGTGTCAACGTTTCGGCCTGTATGGCTTTGTTCACGTGGCAACTGGTAAAAAGGGAAAAAAAGACAAAATATGTATCAATAAACAGACCTGATACAAAGGATGTATACATATACAAAGATAAAGGCATATCTGGTGACTTATCTAATGCACCACACATTAACAATCGTGTGCAAAAGGTGGTATAATACCATACTGTTAATATACCACAGTAATCAAAGTATCCTAAACATCATACAAAGAACCAGGTGGTAACATAGAGATAAAGAATTTAGGCATATACCTCTAGTGGAGGAATCAATGCGTCCTATATATCATTTTTTCTTCATGAAAGACAAAATAAAGAAGTGAACTTATTCAAGACCATATGACATTATTCATTATTTACATGAGAGTGTGCCAGAACTAAACATCTACACTGTTAAGAATTTTTTTTCTGAGCACCTCACAAGAGGGGTGAGCAGACATACTACTTACAATTTCATTGGGTGTAAGCCATAATCATCAACATTAACAGAAATAAGCACTTAAAAAAAAATCACTGTTTGTAATGACTCGTATGCATTTCACTGTATGTATTGAATTACTGAAATGTATCTTTTTGATATTCTCATTTATAGACATGCACTTGTATTTCATGCTTTTTTTTTTCTTCTGCTTTATTTGATTAAATTGTTTAAATTTGAAGCTTCTTTTTCCTAGAAGAAATAATCTGAAGATTGACAAGTTTCTTTTTCCATGTGGAAGACCAAACTAAACGGTGTAGTACAGGGGTATTTTCTAGTGTTGAGCGAATATTAAAATATTTGGGTTCGGATTATTCATTAATTAATCCAAAGTAGGAAAAAATTATTTTCAGCTCACCCACTGTCCTGATTGAGGAATTGAGAGGCTCGAAGGGCGGTGCAGGGAATGGAGTTCAGCAATCCAGGTACACACAGCTCAAAATTGTTGGTGCCCCTCATTTAATGAAAGAAAACTCAAAATGGTCACATAAATAACTTGAATATGACAAAAGTAATAATAAATTTTAAAAAATCTATGAAAGTGAACGAATGAAAGTCAGACATTGCTTTTCAACCCTGCTTCTACAGAATTTTTTATTTTTTTTACATTAAACTCGTATAATATGCCTGGACAGAAATGATGTACCCCTGAAAATAATGTGACAAAGGGGACATGTTAAATTAAGGTGTGTCCACTAATTAGCATCACAGGCGTCAACAATCTTGTAATCAGTCACTGGGCCTGTATATAGGGCTACAAATACTCACTGTGCTGTTTGGGGACATGGTGTGTACCACACTCGGCAAGGAAAGAATTGTCTCGGGATTAGAAAATTATAGATATGTTAAAGGTTATAAAACCACTAGAAATAGGCTCGACGCTATTGCATCAGGAGGGCAGTCTCTGTGCCTGTGTCCCCTTGTACGCTCTCTCCTCTATGCTGTCTCTTCCCCTGTGCGCTCTTACTTGTGCTTTTTATCTGTTCTGTGTGCTCTCAGCCCCTGTGTGCGCGCTGTCTCTCCCTATGACTGCCTCTCCCTGTGCCTTCTGCCTCCCATGTGCCTTCTGCCTCCCATCATTGAGCCCACCGTATACAATGCTACCACTGAGCCACCATACACAGTGCGAACCACTGAGCCAGCATATACAGTGCTAACCAGTGAGCCAGCTTTAAATCTCCTGCCAATACCACTGAGCAGCGTGGTATTGGCGGGAGATTTAAACTTGCCTTCAGCTGATGGGTTGTGCGCTAACCGGCTCTCGACCAGTCAGCTGAGCGATATTGGCGGGCACATTTAAATCTCCCGCCAATACCGCGCCGCCTCGCTGATTGGCGGAAGATTTGAATCCCGCTCCGCTCATTGGCTGAGTGGAGCGGGATTCAAATCACGTGCCAAGAGCGCTGATTGGCCGCGTGACCCCAGCTTTGGTGGGGAATTTGAATCCCGGCCGCCATATAGGAATACCCGTAACTTAGGTGTTCCAATATGGCAGTCAGGGCACTTCCGCTTCGTGCAGCCGGGAGATGAGCACTCATCTCCCAGCGGCATGCTCCAAGGCGCGGGAGGTGACTGGCGGCTCCCAATAATAGCGGTGGCGCCAGTGTCACTTTCTCCCAGAACCTGTGTCACTATCCCACAACGGCACCGCGGTGCATTGTGGGATATCTACATAAGCCCCGGAAGTCTGTGACAACCATTATTGGTGATTATATATTAGATTTCCAAGCCGCTTGATGTTCCTGTGATTACAGTTGCACATATTATTCAGAAATTTAAGATCCATGGGACTGTAGCCAACCTCCTTGGATGTGGCTGCAGAAGGAAAATTGATGACAAATCAAAGAGACGGGTAATGCGAATGGTAACAAAAGAGCTCAGAAAAAACTTTCTAAACAGATTTAAAGGTGAATTTCAAGCTCAAGTAACCATCAGTTGTCAGATCGCAACCATTCTGTCGTTGTTTGAGCCAAAGTGGACTCTTATACGGGAGAAACAACCAAGGAGGAGCACAATTTTGTGTTTGGAGAAAAAGAGAACATTTGAAAAAAACATAAAAAAGCCAGACTGGAATTTGCCAACTACATGTTCACAAGCCACAGAGCTTCTGGGAGAATGTCCTATGGACAGATGAGACAAAAATGGAACTATTTGGCAAGGCACATCAGCTCTATGTTTACAGATGGACAAATGAAGTATATCAAGAAAAGAACACTGTCCCTACTGTGAATCATGGAGGCGGCTCTGTTATGTTCTCAGGCTGTTATGCTGCATCTGGACAGTGTGTCTTGAATCTGTGCAGGGTACAATGAAATCTCAAGACTATCAAGGGATTATAAAGAGAAATGTGCTGCCCAATGTCAAAAAGCTTGGTCTCAGTCGCAGGTCATTAGTCTTGCAACAGGATAACACAGCTATAAAACACCAAGATGGCTAAGAGGAAAACATTGGACTAGTATAAGTGACCTTCTATGAGCCCTGACCTAAATCCTATCTAGCGTCCTTTGGAAAGCTGCTGAAACATGTGTCTGGAAAAGGAAACTTCAAACACGAGACAACTGGAGCAGTTTACTCTTGAGGATCACCAAAATTCCGCGGGAGAGGTGCAGAAGTCTCATTGAGTTACAGGAATCGTTTGATTGCACTGATTGCCTCAAAAGGTTGTGCAACAAAATATCAAGTTAAGGGACCATCATTTCTGTCCAGGCCTATTTCATGAGTTTATTCTTTCTTTAATTGTGTGAAGCAGGGTTGTAAAGCAATGTCTGACTTTATTTGTCCATTTTCATAGATATTTTATTTATTATTACTTTTGTCAGGTTCAAGTTATTTCTGTGACCATTGTGGGTTTTTCTTTAATTAAATGAGGGATAGCAACAATTTTGACCCCATGTGTAAATCCAAATTGAGCAAAGAGTTTTCCAGCACTCACGTCCTCACTCGTCGCTCAACATGAATTAATCCAGTATTCGTGATGAATAACGAACCTAATGCAAGTCAATGAGGATCTCAAGCATTTTTTGGAATATTTCTAAAAAAAGCTTGAGTTCCCCATTGACTTGCATTAGGTTTGTTATTCATCACGAATACTGGATTAATTCATAATTCGGTACAAATAATCCGAACCTGAATATTTTACTATTTGCTCAGCACTAGTATTTTCCTGTTGACATGAACAGGAGGTTAAAGAAGAGTATGTTAAGTAATTTTTTAAAAATGCATATGCAAGTGGACAGAGCCCCGCGCTGCTGTGAAGTGCATATACCGAGAGGATGTAGAAGACAAGTGGTGGCTTTATTCTTCTGCTCCTATTTGTATCCACAATTTTTCTATAAGTATTTTTTTTCTCATGGATTTAGGAAGCTGCTCTAAAAGCGATGTTAAAAAAACCTGTGTGAACATAAACTAAATACTGTGTGTAAAACTAGCTTAGGAAAACGTCTACCACCTCGATTTTAGGTGTAAGTTTCTATTGGTTCATAAAAATGGAAGAGGCACAAATGTTTCCAAGGTAGGTTTTCTTTCTTGATTTGATTTTGGTTATACATACCTCCATTTGAAAAACATCCAAGGATCAATGCACATCTAGTACAATAGCAGAATTGGAAGGGACCACTTTAGTCATCTGGTCCAACCCCATGTTCAAAGCAGGATTCATTAAATCATCCCAGACAGATGTCTGTCCAGCCTCTGTTCCCATTGCTCCCCACCTCTCGTGGCCGCCTGTTCCACTCATTTATCACTCTCACTGTCAAAGTTTTGTTCTAATATTAAACTGTATCTTCTCCCTTTCAGCTTCATCCCATTGCCTCTTGTGTTTCCATGTGCAAATCAGAATAAGGATGATCCCTAGACAGTGTGACAGCCCTTCAGATATTTCTAAACTGCTATTAAGTCTTCTCTTTGGCAAGCAAAACATTTCCAGATGCTTTAATTGTCCCTATTAGGACATAGTTTGCAGTCTGCTCACCATCTAGACCAGGGGTCTCAAACTCAGCTGGGTTGGTGGGCCGCACATAAGAAAAACATTTATAGCGGGGGGCCACATCCCTTGTAGGACTAAGTGATATTTTTAGTAATACCAAAATTTTTTGCTCAATGTAGTAAAGTACAAATCCTGATCCCCTTCATGTAGTAATGTCCCCATCCTGTAGTAATGTCCTTTTTCTACTAGTGTCCCCCATCCTGATCCCTTTTTCTAGTCATGTTCCTCCGATCCCCATTCCCTCGATCCCCTTTAGTAGTGATGTCCCTCCTCCCAGTTCGCTTTTGTAGCGATGTCCCCATCCTGATACCCTTTTCTAGTGATATCCCTCATCCCGATGTTGCCCCCCATCTCGATCCCCTTTAGTAGTGATGTCCCCCATCCTGGACCCCTTTTGTAGTGAGGTCCCACATCCTGGTCCCCTTTTGGACTGATTGTCCCCCATCCTGATCCCCTTTTCTAGGTATGTCCCCTATCCTGATTTACTTTTATAGTGATGCCCCATCCAGTTTTACCTTCTTTTTACACACTCACATACACACTCATTCACACTCACATACACACCCTCACACAAAAACCCTCTCACACACACACACAAAACACACACACTCTCACACATGCTCATACACACATGAAACTCACACACCTCATACACACTTTCTTATACACACATCCTCACTCACATACTTAACCACACACTCACAACACACACCCACTCACACTTTTCTCACTTTAATGATGTATCGCTCCAGTGCAGGGGGCCGCCGCGGTCCCTGCTGTGCTATGACTTCCTCCAGCCGCCCTCAGACAAGCTCTGTTGCTCAGCAAGATCAATGCAATCTGCCAGCCAGAGGCCCGCATGTGATATCCCATTCCGCCATCAGCTGCGGGCCTCTCATTGGCTGGCAGCTTGCATTGATCTTGCTGAGTGGCAGAGCTTGTTAGTGCCGCGGACGGAAGTCAACACACAGCGGGGACTGCAGCGACCCCCTGCACTGGGTTGATGCATCATTAAGTTGTCCAAGGTGCCGCGGGCCGCACAGTGAAGCCCCAGGGGCCGCATGCGGCCCTCGGGCCGCGTGTTTGAGACTCCTGATCTAGACTGTATGCTTCTGTTATTAAATCACACAATTGTGTTTGCCTTTTTTTGCTGCTGCATCACACTGTTGACTCATGTGCATTCTGTGGATCTTTTATACACAAGTTTTTTTTTCACACTTCCTGTTGCTTAGCTTTATTCCTCCCATTCTGTGGATGTTTTTTTGTTTTTCTTGCCCAGATGTAGAATTTTGCATTTTTCCTTAACTCCACCCCCAGACAATTTTTCGTTTTAGTTCTTTACTCCCTTTCTTCCCACAGTCCTAATTTTTTTTTCTTTTTCACCAAAATAATTGTATGACTTTTTTTTTTGTACTTTTGAATGACATAATTTATTTTACCATTATTGAGAGCTTTACCGCACATGCGCTGTAGCCGCCATCTTTATACACCTAAGTGAAGTTAACTACTACCCCCACATTTGTTGCTCATTTTCAGTTTTCGGCCGCGGGAATGGATGCGGCCGTCACGGGACACATTTCAACGCCCTGCACATGCTCATCACAGGTTATACCACTTACTACCACACTATTTAAGGCATCAGTTTGCAGCACTACTTGTTCCCCTGACAAAGTTGCCCTTAGAGCAATGAAACGCATAGGGTCAGACAGGGGTCCCTTGGACACAGCTGGCAACCTCCTGCACATTGGTAATGTCTTTGATGTAGATGGGGCCTGGGACCTCCATTTTCGGTTCATGCTTGGTAATATCTGATTGGGTGTATTGATTGAGCATAATTGTCCTGCCACATCGGGCAGATTCTCCTGACAGGAGAGCTGATTGTTTCTGCTTGTAAATGCATCCCTGCAATTTAGCAGGCTGGACCAGGTGGTCTATGTATCCTTTGGCCTATTGAGAAAATTCACTGTGGTCCACCATCATATATTTTGAGTGTTGTTGGCTCTTCCCTGCACCCTTCTATGAGTACCCTTGTCCCCAGATATTATGGTATGGTATATGCTGGGATAACAACTATTGCACCATTGTGGTTGCCAACACGTTGCTTTTGATTTCTGCTGTTGCTATAACTGGACATCTGTTCTCTGGCTATCATTTTTATGTGCAAATTAAAGCGCGTAACCGCTTCAGTACCTATCCTGTATATGTAATTAGCTGTGAACCTTGTCTGGGGTGCCCCTTTGTTATGTGTGGGCTATGTGGCCCCCTTTTTTGATTGTTTTTAAATATTTTCTTCAAGTTGTGTGTGACATTTGCATTTTCAATAGATTTATTGTACTGTGGTGATCACCCGCTACCTACGTGTCGCTTTCCTTCTCTCAATACTAGTTCTCATGGATAGGTTGAGGTGGATCCCTTTTGTAAGATATTGGTGGTGCCCTCGGATACACTTTATCTACATTTATTTTATCATAATACTGGAAAACGAGAAAAAAAATTCCAAGTGCGGCGAAATTACAAAGGGCTATTTAGCGATTTTTAAAAAAATGTACCATATTAAGGGTGCCTTCACATTTGCGTTTGGAGCACTGCGCACCAAACGCAGCCAAGCGCTTGCGCACATGCGTTCTTATCTTTCTTATGTTTAACATGGGAATGCATGTGCCTGCGTATGACTGCGTTTGGCCACATTTGCGTTCGGATGCGCCCTCCGACCGCACTCCCAGCGCAGCATGCAGCATTTTTTTGTGCGTTCGCGGCGCTTGTTCTATCCGCAAGCGCACAAAAAATGCATGGATCTCAATGGATCCGCAGTGTCCTCTGCATGACACCGCAGGAGAACGCTGCGGATCTCATTGAAATCTCTCCCGGCGGCCACCGGGAGATCATGCAGAGCCCCAGCTGATCTCCCGCCGGTGTCAGCGGGGAGATACAGCTGATCTGACAGCTGTTTAAATCTTCGCGCTGACACCAAATAGGTGATGTCGGCGTGGGAGATTTGAAGCAGCGATCAGCTGTTTCTTATCTCCCACGCTGATATCACCCTATCCGGTGTCAGCGCGGGAGATTTAAACAGCTGTCAGATCAGCTGTATCTCCCCGCTGACACCGGCGGGAGATTAGCTGTGCCAGGAGGAGGAGCTCTCTGCCACTGATCTCCTCCCGGCCACCCCCAGAGACAGCTGATTGGCTGCCGGGGCACCATAGTAATGTGAACGCATGCAGAGATTCTCCGCTGCGTTCACATTATTATGGGCTGCTTTTGCCTGCGTTTGCGTCTGCATGCCCTCTGCATGCAGACACAAACGCAAGTGTGAAGGCAGCCTTACTACATGGTAAAACTGACATGACCGTATGATTCCCCTGGTCAGTATTATACTAGCTGGTTACTAGATACCAAACGTTTGAATACTATAATTTATGGTAAGTGGTAAAAGAAAAAAAGAATTGTGCATTTGTCACCATTTTCTGATACCCATAGTATAGTGTTCTTGTTTTTCAGCATCTGGAACTGAGTGACAGTTCATTTTTTGCGTCTTGCGCTGATGTTTTTAATTATACCATTTTTGGGTAGACAGCGAGGGGTCAGATGATGACTCGACACTGTCAAGACTCACTTTCTGCGGAGGCTGGCTGAGTGCCTGCATTCACAAGAGATCAACATTTCTGCTGTTCAGGGGATACTGAAGCATCACGTGATCGGCCCGGCTTCAATATGCGCACTGCACATGCGCGGAGCCGGGCCGATCACGTGATCATTACCATAATGCACTATGGCCGATCACGTGACCGGCTCCATAATGCACTGCGCCGGAAGTGACGTCCGGCCAGTGCATAGAACTACACAAGGGCGGGAGATTCCAAAGAATGGGGGCAGAGAGGACACACAATAATGCCGCCCAGCGGGGCGTGCATTAAACCACAGAGGAGTGTTGAAGGCAGCGTGGGCACGCCTACCCAGTCCCCTAACTACAGGGACTGCAGTAAGTTTATACTTTATTTACACATGTATAATAGGGACACTTTAGATAACAAAGGGATAGATAGGGAGCTGCTAGGAAGCTGTAGGGACAGCTAGAGATAGTGTAGGCACTTAAAATCAGGTGACAGGTTCCCTTTAAGTTTCATACATATTCACTGCATTAACAGGCAACGGCCAATCACCGATGCTCTCATAATCAGACTGCATTTCCACAATCTGTACCGGTGTCTGTGCTTGGTTGCCATACATATTAGTGTATGGCAGCCAATCTGCAGTCTTACTGTGTAAAATAAATAATTGAAAAAAATCATAGGGCTTTGCTGTATTTTTTTTAATCTAGCACAGATAAAGCGTACAGCTGCGAGTCATACATAATGCATACTGTGAGCCATACACAATGTATATGGCAACCAAGCACAATCACCGTCTATATTGTGGAAATGCAGTCTGATAGCGTCTGTGAGTGGCTGATGCAATCACAGAGTGTCTGTGATTGGCTGTTGCCGGTCAGTGCAATGAATATGCATGACGCTTAACGGGTGACCCTTGAAGCAAGCAGCAGGACACTGGTAAGATGTTCTAGCTATTCCTACAATCCAACTTATTCCAGCATGGGAAAGACCATGGTTAAAGTGCTGTCAGTGTGCTGTGCAATTATTTTTCTTTATTATTTTTTAAGGCACCCATTGACTTAAATTGGCGAGTCTCGCATCCATTCGCAGCATGTTTCTACTTTTCTCATTCAGAATTTTCTCGCGTTGCACTCATCTGATTTCAATGCCCAGCCGTGAAACACGCTTCCAATTGGATGTGGAACCATTGAGTATATTTTGGTCCAACCAAGAATGGGTTTAGATCTTTCCATTTACACTTTTACTATTACAGATTGCAAAATGTGTTTTATAGCCAAACAGCGGTAAAAGGTCACATATTCTTTACGTCCAAGTAAAACAAAAATAATCAGAAAACCTTAATGTTCACGTGAAATAATTTTGTTAACAAGAGCATGTAGTCAACAGATAAAGCCCGGGAGTAATGTTTGATATTGTGAGTAGCGTGAACAATAAAATAAATCAGCAGATTACTTAATGACTACATTCCAGTACATCAAAATAGAAGGATGCACTAGGAATAAGTCTAGCCTGAGGTTTTCATTTTGTGTGTCTGTCTGTGATGCTTCTCTATGGTCAGGAGTACAAAGAAAATGACTGCATTTCCCCTTACAGTGTTCTTTCTTTTCGGATCCAGTTCTGCTTTTGGAGACATAACATTATAATAATAATTTTTAAAAAATAAAAAAATTTTGCACATTTTTTTTCATGTTCATTTGCTTCCTGAATGCAAAATGAGGCTATGTATATACTTTTTCTTGTTCAGATGCTTCATTCTTTGACTGACAACCTTAATATCCAAAATTGAATATTTATCACTTAAATGTCTCAGGGGTGGTTACAAAAACTATTGCAAAAGCTAGATCTCTTACAATGTGTGACATCTAGCCTATAATGTTTAGTAAAGTGTGGACCAAGGACCAGGTGGCAGCTTTACAGATCTGCTTGATGGAAACGTCTGCCCTATCGATGCAGGAAACAGACTCGGCTCTGGTTGAATGCACTCTCAAGTTCTCTGGAGGGAAAAGATCTTGACTACTGAAAGATTCAGAGATGATCTTCTTGATCCAATTGGCTATGGAGCTCCTGGATGCTTTCTTGCCCTTATTTCATCCACCGTATTGTATGAAGAGATTATTGTGCTCATGTTTGCTGGCGATAGTGAAGGATGGTTCTGTGTACGGCCAGTGCATGGAATGCTCTCTCCTTATCATTCTTTAGGTTTTGACAGAAGAATGAGAGGATTCTATCTTGAGACCTGTGGAACTCCGTGAGACTCACGGCATGGTGTGCTCTGTTGGGGCCTGGTTCCTGCGTCATTATGCCCTTGTCATTCCACGTCACAGACAGGTGACAGGGTATTAGGACTACTCTAGGCAGGGACTGTCCCCAAAAGGGTTGCCGTGTCGTGGTAGGACAGCTTACACATTTATATGATCATATCTATTTCACTAAGTACCCTGTTTATGTTTTTTGCACTATAGCATTTTTACTTTTTTCATTTTTAGGGTATTTGCTCATTTATTGCTTTTTGTTGTGTTTGTCATTATGAGGCCAGTGTGAAGTCGCACCACTGCAGAGTATCACCTTAGTTCCAGCCCTGGTTTTATTTATCGATGTTAAGGTTACCAAAAAAGCGACTGTCCAGGAGAATTTACTCAGAAAGACACACATATCAGGGACTTAAAAAAGGCCATGGCTAACCCCCTCAGAATGACATACAGATCCCATGGAGGAAATTAGTTAGATTTTCTTAGATGAATTTGAGATGCTGCCACCATGAATCTTCTAATCCATCATTGGTTTGCTAAAACTTGATCAAAATATGAACAAAGAGCCGAAACTTGAACTTTAAGGGTACTAAGCTTCAGCTCTTTCCCTAGGCCATCTTGAAAAATTCCAGGATTCTGACGATGTTAGGGTGGAACAGATCTGGAGAGACTTCACAGCAAGTATTCAAGACCTTCCATACTTTTGCATGGATTGCATTTGTAACAGGCTTTCTACTTTTTTTTTTTAAAGAGTTTTGATAACTTTTGGTTTCAGTAGCCAGGCTGATGGATGAAAGCTCTCTGGAGGATTAGACCTTGATGTAGAAGGGCCTGAATTAGGGGAAGGACTACTGGTTCCTCTGCTTTTATCATGTTCATATTTCTGAACCAACTCCTTTGACCAGTAGTGGGCTATAAGGATTGCGCTCACTTTCTCTATCCTGAGCTTCTGGATTGTTTTTGCTATTATAGGAGTTGGTGGAAAAGCATAGACTAGCTTGAAACTCCATGGGTGAGTGAGGGTATCCACTGCTCTACACTGGCCTTGATGTAGTTCACAAGCAAACTGATTTCTGGATGTCACCATCTTTCGGATATCGTCAGATATACTTCTGAATTCAGACCCCATTCTCCAGGGAGCATATCCTGTCTGCTTATGTAGTCCGCCTGTATGTTGGTTGAACCTTTCAGGTGGAGTGCTGCTTTGAAGATGATGTTCTGCCCAGGTGAAGATTCTTCTTGAGATTTCTCTTCAGGCTTCTGTGTCTTGTGCTCCCCTTATGACTTAGGTGAGCCACTGTAGTCCTATTGTCTGAGAAGACTGTTTTCTTTGGATCAGGGATATTGCTGCTTTGAGAGCTTCTTTGACTGCTTGAAGTTCCCTAAAGTTCGAGCAATGACTGCCTATCTGTTGAGGCCAGATTTCTTTGAAGGAGATCTGGGAGGCCTCCGCTCCCCAGCCTTTTTTTGCTGGTGTCTGTAAAGACTGTCACCAGTGGAATTTGTATCCATGGTACCCCTTTCTTTAGGGTCTGTGGTCTGTGCCACCAATTCAATGAGGATATTTCTTGAGTTGGTAGAATAATCTTCTTGTTTAGACCCCTGGACTAACCATTCCAGCAGGATAGAATGTGAGACTAGAGGGGTCTTGTGTGAGACTGAGCCCACGGTACCATCTGGAAGCAGGAAGTCATTGATCCCAGTACTAACATGGCCAATCTTATAAAGATTGACCTTCGCTTATAGACAGTTGCACGTTTGTACTTTAATAGAATTTGTCTTCTGGGAGAAAGCAAGTCAGTCTGAGTGTCCAATAGACACCTTAAAAATGTCTACTGTAGGGTGGAATTAAACTTGATTTTTGGGGGTTGATCAGCCATCCTACAGAAGTTAAAATATGGATCAGCTGCTGGACATGTTTCTCTAGCAGAGGTCTGGTGGGAGCAGTCACCAAAAAGTAGTCTAGGTAAGGGAGTAGGGCAATCCCTTGATCCATGACGAATGCCATAACATCTGCCATCACCTTTGAATAGCCAAGGGGCAGAGGATAGCCTGAAATGGTAGGACACAGAACTGGAAATGCCACATTTCATCTCACTTTTGGACTGCAAATCTCAGGAACTTCTGGTGTCTTGGATGTATGGGGATGTGGTAGTATGCATCCTAAAGACCAATGGTTGCAATTATAGTTTTTTTCCTACTAGAGGGATGGTGGACCTGATGGACTCAATCTTTTGTAGGTCACGTATTAATTCAGGGGCTTCAAGTCTATCATTGTCCTCAATGCCCCTCCTGGTTTTGTTTTTTATTAAGCAGAAACAATAGAAATGACGCTCCCCCAGTTCCTCTTTTGGAACTAGTATTTGTTTCTAAAGATAAAGAGATTTTAAATCTCCTTCCAGAGCACATTCTGCAGCTTCCAGCAGGGAAGGGAAGTTATTTTCAGTTGCTGAGGAGTACAAGAGGAGAATTCTATGTGCATCGCTTCACTTTATTCTTAAAAATGCGTGGCTTGATGTAATCTAGTGGGGAGGAAGTTGGTAATCCTGCCAAGTACACTACTGGCGTAACTTTCTTCCTCAATGAGGGAAAGAAATATGCTCCTCCCTTTGTGGTAGCTCCAAGGATCGCAGACCTTTACTCAAGTGTACAAGGAGAAAGGAAAAGGCAAGCAAGGGGATTATTGGGGACGAAAGGACTGTCTAGACAATTTAGGTTTTGGTAGGCCTTTCTTGTCCAAAAGCTGATTCAAGGCCGGCCAAACACATTCACTCTGGAAGGGGTGATCATAGCTCGATCTTTGATGCCATATGCTTGGTCCATGATTTTAACCATAACATCCATCTGCTTGTGTTTGTCTACACTGGAGACCCGGCTGCAATTCTAACAAACTCTGCCGAGGCATCTGCTAGGTAGCCAGGCTTTCTGTAACAGAGGTGGAGTTCAGGAGATCTTCCTGGGAGGTGGCCCTGCATAGATGGGATTCTAACTAGTTCAGCCATCTAAACATAGATCCACCGAGGTGGATGCTTGTTTGCAGAGAGGGGTGGCAGCTGACTTCCAAGATTTCTTCTTCAAAAGGTAGGGTTGTCTTATTGGAAAATTTAGCTATCTGGACAACAATCTTGGGAAAATTGGATCACGATTTTTGCAATTGAATCATCCCTGGGGAATCTTCCCTTTAAGCCGCCAGGGGTGCTAATGCCTCTTTCGGGGTGTTGCCATTCCTCCAAGATTAAAGTTTGAATGTTATCTTGGATGGGAAATACCAGCTTCGTTGTAGATTTTTAAACCCCCAAACATTTCATCCTGAACTGACTGGGCTAACTCTTCTACCTCCAAGGTATTCCTTACAGCAGAGAAGAGTTCCTCTATGTCCTCAGTGGTAAAAAGGAAATTTTTGTGTACTCACCGTAAAATCCTTTTCTCTTAGCCTCTAATTGGGGGACAGAGAACCGTAGGTGTTATGATGCTGTCCTCTAGGAGGTGACACTAATGGTGGGTTTACACGTTGCGATATCGGCGTCCAACTCCGACCAAAAGTCATGTGGTTCGTGTGTTGGACCCGATATCGTTCGTGCGTTGTACGGTGTGAACATCCAATACGATGCAGGAACGATGGCAAACCGATATCGGGGGTCGAATGAGCGTGCTATTCAACCGCCCGATATCGGATGGCGGTTGGAGCTGGATCGTGCTGTGTGACAGCCCAACTCCGATGTGCAGTACAACGTCCTCCATTGACTCACATGTTAAATGGTCGTTCCTGGGTCGGGGAACGTATACATCGTAGGGACGTTGTATCACGATATCGCGCTGTGTAAACCTCCGATGCACAAAATGCGCGCTCCAGCGCCGTTGGATACGATATCGGAACGATATTGCAACATGTAAACCCACCATAAGTAATTCTGAAAAAGATAAAGTGGCTCCTTGTCTGCAGTATACACCCCCGAGATTGTCTTCAGTTACTTAGTTTTGTGCTAAAGCAGTAGGAGCAGGAAAAAACATAGCCTATAACAACGGCAACCATATAATGTGCAAGAAGTAAATATATAAGAATAAGGCATATATGAGCAACTAGGGAGGGTGCTATGTCCCCCAATTAGAGGCTAAGAGAAAAGGATTTTATGGTGAGTACACAAAAATCTCCTTTTCTACTTCACCTCATTGGGGGGCACAGGACCGTGGGATGTCCTAAAGCAGTCCCTGGGTGGGAGAAGTATTAAGATTATAAGGAAAACTGGCTGTACTTTACAGGTGAGCTACTGCTGCCTGGAGGATGTGTCTACCTAACTTGGCATCTGCCAAAGAATGTACATTATAATGTTTTGCAAATGTGTGGAGGCTAGACCAGGTGGCTGCCTTGCACACTTGTACAGATGCTTGGTGCCTAATGGCCCAAGGCGCTCCCACCGCTCACATGGAATGTGCCTTAAAGGGAACCAACCACCCCCAATGACCCCCCCGGACTATTAATATTGGTCCCTACACACAGCACATACATGTGCTGCAATGATTTTTGCTAAAAAAAACGGTTTTTAAAACTTAAGATAATGCTTTTGAAAGTTTAAAACGAAGGGACGGTTGGGCGTTACTTATCTGTGTGAAAAGCCGGGTTGCAGCTGTCAGTCATCCCCCCCGTGTCCCGCAGAAGCAGTAACGGCCAGCCCTTTGCAGCGTCACAGCCCTGTGCACGGGCTCGCATGCCCGTGCACACGTCATCATCTACAGCCGGGTTGGGAGCGCGCGCTCTGACTTCCACAGCCGAGCGCAGGAAGTCAGAGCGCGCACTCCCAACCCGGCTGTAGCTGATGACGTGTGCACGGGCATGCGAGCCCGTGCACAGGGCTGTGACGCTGAAAAGGGCTGGCCGTTACTGCTGCTGCGGGACACGGGGGGATGACTGACAGCTGCAACCCGGCTTTTCACACAGATAAGTAACGCCCAACCGTCCCTTCGTTTTAAACTTTCAAAAGCATTATCTTAAGTTTTAAAAACCGTTTTTTTTTAGCAAAAATCATTGCAGCACATGTATGTGCTGTGTGTAGGGACTGATATTAATAGTCCGGGGGGGTCATTGGGGGTGGTTGGTTCCCTTTAATGTCTGCTGGAACAGGCAGATATCTCAGTTGGTAAGTCTCTTGGATGGTGGTTCTGATCCACCTTGCTAGAGTGGCCTTGGATGCCGGCATACCCTTTCGGTGTCCCTCTGAGAGGACAAAGAGGGAGTTAGTTTTTCTGAAGGATGTCGTCCTGGTCACATAGATTCTGAGAGCACGAACTAGATCCAGGGAGTTCAGAGCCTTCTCGACTCGATGCACCGATGCGGGGCAGAAGTAAGGCAATGAGATTTCTTCATTTAAGTGGAAGGAAGAGACCACCTTTGGGATGAAGGAGGGCACCGGTCGCAGTACCACCACATCCTGGTGAAACACTAGGAAAGGCGCCTTGCAGAAGAGAGCCGCAAGCTCCGATACTCGACGGATGGAGGTAAACACCACTAGGAACGCTACCTTCTGGGACAGAAGATGGAGAGAAATGTCCTTGAGAGGCTCAAAAGGGGGCTGTTGTAGGGCATCCAAAACCATGTTGAGGTCCAATGCATCCAACGGTCTCTTGTACAGGGGACCAAGTGGGCTACCCCCTGAAGAAAAGTTTTCACCTGAAGTTTAACTGCTAGTTGTCGTTGGAACAGGACAGACAGAGTGGAGACCTATCCCTTGAGGGAACCTAGGCAAAGGCCAGCGTCCAAGCCGGATTGAAGAAAAGCCAAATACTTGGCAAGGAAAATTGCAGGGGAGGTTGGTTCTGGGACCTGCACCATGGCCAGAAGATTTTCCAGGTGCGATGGAAGGTCTTCGCCAAGAGTGGTTTGCATGCCTTGATCATGGTCCGTACCACGTCTGGTGAAAAACCAGCCCGAGTTAGTATCCAGGTCTTAAGGGCCACACCGTCAAATTCAGAGCCTTCAAATTCTGGTGGTAAAGCGGGCCCTGTGAGAGAAGATCCGGGCGGTCCGGAAGTCACCAAGGGACGGCGGCGGCGAGCTGTACCAGGCGCTTCTGGGCCAGTCCGGGGCCACCAGGGTGATTGGGACACCTTCTGACTTGATCATCCTCACCACTCTGGGTATGAGAGGCAGAGGGGGGAAGATGTAAGGGAGCCAAAAGTGCACCCAAGATTGGACTAGGGCGTCTGCGTCCAGGGATTGTGGGACATGGGACCTGGCCATGTAGTTGGGTACTTTGGCATTGAGTCGAGATGCCATGAAGTCCACGTCCGGGGTCCCCACCATCTGCAAATCTGCTGGAAGACTTCTGGGTGAAGGGCCCATTCCCCTGATGGGATGCCCTGGCGGCTGAGGAAGTCTGCCACCTAATTGTCGACCCCTGGAATATGAACTGCCGACAAAACTGACTTGTTGTTCTTGGCCCAGCGGAGGATAGGTTCCACTTCGCGCATTGCTAGCTTGCTGCGAGTCCCGCCTTGGTGGTTTAAGTATGCCACCGCCGTGGCATTGTCCGACTATACTCAGATGTGACGACCCGCTAGCAGTCGATGGAATGAATTTAGCACCAGAAAAATTGCCCTGAGCAGTGTGATGGCGATACACTGCCCCCCAGCCTAGTAGGCTTGCCTCGGTTGTCAGAACTTCCCAGTAAGCCATCAGGAAGGATCTGCCCCGTGATGGGGATGACGGGCGAAGCCACCAGGGGAGAGAGTGTCTGGCGACAGGTGAGAGATGGAATGTCTTGTCTAGCGAGACGGGGCTCTTGTCCCACGTTGTCAGAATCTGCAGCTGAAGGGGTCTGAGGTGCAGCTGCGCATACAGAACTGCTTCCATGGCTGCTACCATCCGCCCTAACATACTCATTGCAAAGCGAAGGTAGTGAGATAGACAAAGGAGGGAGCGGACTCCCCGCTGTAGGGCTCGGGATCTGTTGTGAGGGAGAAGTACCAACCCTTGGGAGGTGTCGAAGAGCATCCCTAAGAAGGTCAATGTCTGGCTTGGGACTGGAGAGGACTTTGTCAAGTGGACCAGCCAGCCTAGGTGAACTAGGGTGTCTACTTTAATGGCAACATTGCATTTGCATTCTCTGAATGAAGGGGCCTTGATGAGAGGGTCGTCCAGAAAAGGAAAGACTACTACTCCTTGCGAATGGAGAATGGTCATGACAGCAGCCATGAGCTTTGTGAAAACCCTTGGGGCAGTGGCAAGGCCGAAGAGCAGTGCAACTAATTGAAAATGTTCCTCGTTGACGGCGAACCGTAGGAATTTTTGATGCACCTTTGATATTCAAGATGCGAAGCAAGGAATTCCCCTTGTTCCATAGAGGAAATAATGGAGTGAAGGTACTCCATGCAAAAATGGCGCACCCAAACAAATTTGTTCAAGTGTTTCAAGCCCAGGATGGGTCGGACCGACCCTCCTTTTTTGGGTACAACGAATAGGTTTGAGTAAAAACCTTGAAATCTTTCTTCTTGAGGAACTGGAATTATCACTCCGGTTTGTAGGAGGGATTTGATGGCATGGTAAAAAGCTTTTGACTTTGCTGGGGATTTTGGCAGGATGGATGGAAAGAATCGATTTGGTAGGCATTGTAAGAACTCGATGTTGTAACCGGAAGACACTACTTCCCTGACCCAGTTGTCGTCCGTGACAGCGAGCGGATATGCTGATAACGGGACAGTCGGAAGCTGACTGGGGAAGTATCTTTCGGTGGGAGCAAGTCATGAAGAGGAAAATCTCTGGGATCTAGATCCCCTAGATTTGGATTGTCTACAGTTGAATTGCCAATTGGAGTTGGACTTCTGTTGGTTCTGGGAGGGTCTATCTCTACGTGGGGAAAGGTTGCTAGTCTGTGTCGGGCGTGAGGCCGATCAGCCGAACGAGTTCCGAAAAGGAATGGAAACATGTCTGCTGGCGGCGAACAAAGGGCCACTTTGGTTTACGTTGGGGAAGAAAGGAGCTTTTACCTCCTGTAGCATCAGAGATAAATTTATCCAACTTCTTGCCAAATAGACGTCCACTAAGGTAGGCGAGGCTCGTTAGGGATGTTTGGAAGCTGAATTTGCTTTCCATACCCTGAGCCAAAGAGCCCGTCTGATTGTGATGGCATTTGAGCCCGTCACGGTTGAGCAATTTGCTGTGTCCAGGGAAGCGTGAACAAGGTATTCTGCTGCAACAGAGATTTGTGCCGCTATGTCTGTCAACTCTGGATCTGGGTCCCTGGTGCGCATGATAGCGTGGAGGTTGCCTGCCCAGGTCATGATTGCCTTTGGGACCCATACTGAGGCAAAGGAGGGAGACAATGATGAGCCTGTAGCCTCAAAGACAGAGCGGTCGGTGGCATCTGCTCTACCTGGTGTCACTGGCATCTTTGATGGAGGAGCTGTCCGGAATAGACAAAAGAGTTTTGGTTGCCAAGCGAGAGACTGAAGGGTCTACCTGGGGAGAGTCCGACCAATCCTGAGTTAGTGCAGGTAAAAAAGGGTATTGAGTCTCCATCGCTTTTCCATTACCAAATCTCTTGTCCGGGTGGGACCTATGTTTCTGAAGAACTTCTTGAAATTCAGGATGGTCCGAGAAGTACTTATGTGGGTGTTTAGCCTTCTTAAAGGAAACTGTGTGGTTGGGCGTTTCAGTATGAGGGTCAGTTATGTCCAGAGCCTGGTTAACTGCTGTGATGAGATCCTCGACCATGGCCATAGTACAAGGGGAATCGACCTTGAAGGATGCATCCAAGTCGGGGTATGACTTGAGGTCATAACATCTGTCAGATGGTAGTGACCCATGATGGTTGTACCTAGTGTGGGAAGCATGGGACTCAGGGAGGATGCCGGAGAGGGCTCCTTTGAATCCTCTTCCGTCCTGCTTTGAATTCTGAAGGCAGGGTCTGGCGGGCTGTGTGGCTAGGGAGATTACGGTCATCCGTGTAGCCATCTGGCATTGCAGAGTGGATCAAGGTGGATGAAAGTTTCTCCAAACACTGAGTCATAGACTGAGAAAGGAGAACTGCATATTCAGGTGTAAGAGTGGCACTGGTTCTCAGGGATGGCAGGTTCTGGGGCAGTAGTAGGGGCACAGTCCTGGCAGTGCGGAGTAGTACTACCACTAGGAAGAATAGCTCTGCATGAGGTACAGGAGGTTTAGAAGGATGTGAAGAATTTGGTGGACCTTTTGCTTCTTGTCCCCGACATGGTGCCTGTTATACAGGTGCAATATGTATACTACTGCCTGCAGAGACGTGGAAACGCAGAGGAGCGGTAGACAAAAAAACAAGAAGAGCTGCAGCAGCTGGACTGCTGAGCTCCTTGCCAGCACCCAGCGTCTGCCAGCCTAGGAGAGGTGCTGCAAAGGGCTCCCACAGATCCTGTGTCCCAGCTACTGCGCCGCAGTAGTTAATGGCTGCCGCCGTCTGGAAGCATGCAGGAGAGGGGCGGGCCTTCAGAAAAGGGTGCCGAGGAGATCTCACGGTATGCGAGGTGCCGGTAACGTAGCTCCGCCTCCCGCTGTGACACGTCCGGAATGGGCAGCGTTGAGGAAGTAGGCCTAGATCATGCAGGAGAGGGGCGGGCCTTCAGAAAAGGGCGCCAGGGAGATCTCGCGGTATGCGAGAGGCGCCGTAGCGTAGCTCCGCCCTCCACAGTGGGAATGGGCATCGCTGAGGAAGTGTTCCCAGATCCGGGGCCTGATGTAGGAAAAGGACCCCGAAATTTGCGGGAGGCCGGGGCGGAGGTTGAAACCTTGTGCCGGAACCGCTATTTCATGGATCTGGTTCCCATTGTGCATGAGCGATGGCAGCGGGGAAGGCTAGGCAGCCCTGACACCTAGCACCCTAGGTGTATCGAGGCTGTGGGCACCTTATGGTAAAGGGGAAGTGCTGGGTTGGTAGGGTCTGTGCTCTACCTGCCAGCATTGGTCTTCAGTTATTTGCGGAGTTGTGGTCCTGATCCGCGCAGAGATGGGGACATGGAAGCATTGCTTTAACCCAGAACCCAAACTGTGGGGCCAGGGGAGGAATGCAGGGCATAGTCGCTGGATGTCACTTCAACCCAGCTCCCCCAACTGTGGGGGCCGAAGAAGGATAGCCCTAGTACTGACAGAGTAGCTATGACCCAGAATACCAACTGTGGGGTCTGGGGAGGTACTTGCGGTGAACATGTCCCTTGAAAAAAACAAGATGGAATGAAAGCTTTGAAAAAGAAAAAAGAAAATAATAAAGTAAGAGGATGTCTGCCTCCTAAAGACACTAAGCAAAAACTGAGTAACTGAGGGCAGTCTCAGGGGTGTATACTGCAGAGGAGGAGCCACTTTATCTTTTTCAGAATTATGGTCGCCTCCGAGAGGACAGCAGCATAACACCCATGGTCCTGTGTCCCCCAATGAGGCGAAGGAGAAACGATATCTTTTAGGTGGCTATTTGTAGCTCTGAGACAAGTCAGGATCCCATTCCTTGGAAGTGCACTGAGATACAGGCTGATTTTCTGCTAAGGGAAAAAAAACCTCTATATATCTGAGTGTCTAGCGAGTGTGACGAGCTTTGTGTGACAGAGTGCAAGTGCGACAGAAGTAAGTGTGTGACTTGTGATTCAGTGACTTTGGATTCAGGGAGTTTGGAAGGGAGGACTTACTGAATTGCTGGTTGTATTTTATTAATACTTTGCATTTCTTTTTACTTATCATTTCTGTCTGGTGCAATCCCCATTAGGAAATGAGCTCCATGATTGGCAATGCCATCCAGTGTACATCTTGCCACATGTATGCATTCCTTGACCAGCCGGCTGAGGGTGCATACTGCTGTGTGAGATGTGAGTACGTTGTGCATTTGGAAGCCCAGATACTGGATCTAAATGAACGACTGACAACGCTGAGATCCATAGACAATATGGAAAGGAGTCTGCTGCTCACTGAACAGCTGCTCAATGGGATAGATGTGGGGGAGGATGGTACTATGGAGCCTCAGGACCATGAGGTAGCTAGCTGGGTGACAGTTAGAAGGCGGGGTAGAGGGAAGGGTGCCAGGGAGGCTAGCCCTGATCTGGCACACCCCAATAAATTTGCTATGTTGGCAGATGAGGGGGGTGTGAGTTCAGGTACAGCACTGCTGCAGCAGGGCATGACCTCTGAAAGCCAGAGGAGTGTCTGCTCCAGTAAGGGGGAAAACAGGAGAGTAGGGCAGGCCAGACAGGTGCTGGTAGTGGGGGACTCAATTATTAGGGGAATAGATAGGGCAATCTGTCACAAAGACAGGGATCGTCGAACAGTGTGCTGCCTACCTGGCGCTCGAGTCCGGCACATCGCTGATCGGGTTGACAGATTACTGGGAGGGGCTGGTGAGGACCCAGCGGTCATGGTGCACATTGGCACAAATGACAAAGTTAGAGGTAGGTGGAAGGTCCTTAAAGATGATTTCAGGGAATTAGGCTGCAAGCTTAAGGCAAGGACCTCCAAGGTAGTATTCTCTGAAATACTGCCTGTACCACGTGCCACACCAGAGAGGCAACGGGAGATTAGGGAGATAAATAAGTGGCTCAGGAATTGGTGTAGGAAGGAGGGGTTTGGGTTCCTGGAGAACTGGGCCGACTTCTCTGTTGGCTACAGGTTCTATGCTAGGGACGGGCTGCACCTCAATGGGGAGGGTGCAGCTGTGCTGGGGAGAGAAAATGGCTAGAAGGTTGGAGGAGTGTTTAAACTAGGGATTGGGGGGGAGGGTATTCATTGTATAGGAGGGGAAGATAGTGTAAACAGTAACCTGGGCACAAGTAATAAAATTGGGGGTGGCATGGGGGGTGGGGTTAGAACAGTCAATCTAGTAGGAAGGAATAGAGGTAAAGAGAGATGCATAAAGTGCATGTTCACTAATGCCAGAAGCCTCACCAACAAAATGGAGGAATTAGAATTGATTTTGTTGGAAAATAATTATGACATGGTGGGGATTTCAGAGACTTGGCTGGATGAGAGTCATGACTGGGCTGTTAATTTACAGGGCTATTGTCTGTTCAGAAATGACCGTACAAATAGGCAAGGAGGAGGTGTATGTTTATACGTAAAATCATCCTTAAAACCCATCCTGCGTGATAATATAGGTGAATCTAATGGAAATGTAGAGTCTCTGTGGGTGGAGATAAGGGGAGGGGGAAAAAATAATAAATTACTGATAGGGGTTTGTTATAAGTCCCCAACAATAATGGAAGTGGAGGAGAATATCCTCATAAAGCAAATAGATGAAGCAGCGACTCAGGGAGAAGTCATTATTATGGGGGACTTCAACTACCCTGAAATACATTGGGGATCAGAAACCTGCAGTTCTAGCAAAGGTAATAAGTTTTTGAAAACTATAAGAGACAATTACCTTTCACAACTGGTTCAGGACCCAACAAGAAGGGGGGCACTGCTGGACCTAATATTAACCAACAGGCCAGACCGCATATCAAATATACGGGTTGGAGGTCACTTGGGTAATAGTGATCATAACTTAATAAGCTTTCAAGTATCCTTTACTAAGACGTGTAGTAGAGGGGCCACAAGGACACTAAACTTCAGGAAGGCAAATTTCCAACGGTTGAGAGATGATCTTAGTGCAATAAACTGGGACGATGTCCTGAGACATAAAAGTACACAACACAAATGGGAGATGTTTATTAGCATCCTGAATAGGACCTGTGCACAATATATACCCTATGGGAATAAGCATGCTAGAAATAGGAGGAAACCACTATGGCTAAATAAAGCGGTAAGAAGTGCAATATGTGACAAAAAGAAAGCATTTAGGGAATTAAAGCAAGTAGGTAGTGATGAAGCATTAAATAAATACAGAAAATTAAATAACATTTGTAAAAAGCAAATCAAGGCAGCAAAGATTGAGACAGAGAGACTCATTGCCAGAGAAAGTAAAAAGAATCCCAAAATATTTTTTAACTACATAAATAGTAAGAAACTAAAAAATGATGGTGTTGGCCCCTTTAAAAATAGTCTGGGTGAAATGGTGGATGAGGATGAGGAAAAAGCAAATATGCTAAATGACTTTTTTTCAACAGTATTTACACAAGAAAATCCCATGACAGACAATATGATCAGTGATAACAAAAATTCTCAATTAAACGTCACCTGCTTAACCCAAGAGGAAGTACGGTATCGTCTAAAAATCACTAAAATTGACAAATCCCCGGGCCCAGATGGGATACACCCCAGAGTGCTGCAGGAATTAAGTACTGTCATAGATAGACCATTATTTTTAATATTTAAAGATTCCATAATATCAGGGTCTGTACCACAGGACTGGCGTATAGCAAATGTGGTGCCAATATTCAAAAAGGGGACAAAAACTGAACTTGGAAATTATAGGCCAGTAAGCTTAACCTCTACTGTGGGTAAAATCCTAGAGGGTTTTCTAAGAGATGCTATACTGGAGTATCTGAACAAAAATAACCTCATGACCCATTATCAACATGGTTTTACGAGGGACCGTTCCTGTCAAACTAATCTAATAAGCTTCTATGAAGAAGTAAGTTCTGGACTGGACCAAGGAAATGCAGTGGATGTGGTGTATATGGACTTTTCAAAAGCTTTTGATACGGTGCCACACAAAAGGTTGATACATAAAATGAGGGCAATGGGGATAGGGGAAAATATGTGTAAGTGGGTTAAGAACTGGCTTAGTGATAGGAAACAAAGGGTGGTTATTAATGGAACACACTCAGAATGGGTCACAGTTAACAGTGGGGTACCACAGGGGTCAGTGTTGGGCCCGCTCCTATTTAATATATTTATTAATGACCTTGTAGGGGGCATACAGAGTAGAATCTCAATATTTGCAGATGACACTAAACTCTGCAGGGTAATCAATACAGAGGAGGACAATTTTATATTACAGGAGGATTTATGTAAACTAGAAGCTTGGGCTGCTAAATGGCAAATGCGCTTTAATGGGGATAAATGTAAAGTCATGCACTTGGGCAGAGGAAACAAAGGGTATAATTATGTGCTTAATTATAAAACACTGGGCAAAACTACCACTGAAAAAGACCTGGGTGTATGGGTAGATGACAAACTCACATTTAGTGGCCAGTGTCAGGCAGCTGCTGTAAAGGCAAATAAAATAATGGGATGTATTAAAAGAGGCATAGATGCTCATGAGGAGAACATAATTTTACCTCTATACAAGTCACTAGTGCGACCACACTTAGAATACTGTGTACAATTCTGGTCTCCGGTGTATAAGAAAGACATAGCTGAACTAGAGCGGGTCCAGAGAAGAGCGACAAAAGTTATTAGAGGACTAAGGGGTCTGCAATACCAAGACAGGTTATTAAACTTGGGGTTATTTAGCTTGGAAAAACGAAGGCTTAGGGGTGATCTTATAATAATGTACAAATATATGAGGGGGCAGTACAGAGACCTTTCTAATGATCTCTTTACTCTTAGGCCTGAGACTGGGACAAGGGGGCATCCTCTACGTCTGGAGGGAAGAAGGTTTAATCATAATCACAGACGTGGATTCTTTACTGTAAGAGCAGTGAGACTATGGAACTCTCTGCCACATGATGTTGTAATGAGTGAGTCACTACTAACATTTAAGAAGGGCCTGGATGCCTTTCTTGAAAACTATAATATTACCGGTTATATATACTAGATTCTTTGATAGGGCGTTGATCCAGGGAATTAGTCTGATTGCCGTATCTGGAGTCAGGAAGGAATTTTTTCCCCCAATGTGGAGCTTAGTGTTGCCACATGGGGTTTTTTTGCCTTCCTCTGGATCAACATGTTAGGCTATGGGTTGAACTAGATGGACTTAAAGTCTTCCTTCAACCTTAAAAACTATGTTACTATGTAATCTACAGTAAATCTTACTCAGTAAAAGAGGCCAAAAAAAGCTCCCGAGTCTGATGCTATGAGGGACATCTTCCTCTTTTTAGCTGCAGGGGGAACTAAAGGAGTAGGCTGGAAAACAGAGGCCAGAGATGATTGGATTTCCTGCCGAATAACACCTTTCAATTCCTCCAATAAAGATGTTTTATCTTTCCTCAATTTTATATGTACACGCCTGACACATGGATTTTTGGTGTGAGGACAGCTTTTTATGGCTGACAACACACTTGCGGGCATAAGATTTTAACCTCACTTTCAGTGTTGGAGCCTTGCCCCCTGGAAAAGAGGGGAGTGAGCCAGCATTACTTGAAGACAGCTTGCAGTATAAAGTGTGCATTGCACCAATTAATCCTAACTGTATTGTCATTAGAAATTGAGATTTTTGAGCCACCCTGCCAATGTCACAGCAATCTCATCAGGGCAGTCCTACTCTAAATATTCTGACATTTCCACTTTAAATGGTGCCATATGGCCTGGTTGCAGTTAAGGTCAGTTTGGTAAAGTCTGGGAGCCTGTGGCATCTGCTGCAGGCACTGGGCCTGTTCTGCCCCATTCACATGCACCTATCCTGGCAAGATGGAAGCTGTTCAGAAACGCTCCAGGTGAGTGAATGCTGCTTATGGCGGTTTTATGTTTTTAAATTTTTTTTATGTAGAGGCCATATAGCACAATTTAAAGTGAAATGACAGAAAATTTAGAGTAGGACTGCCCTGATGAGATTTACCGTGATGTGGCAGGGTGGCTCATAAAATTGTACAATTTTTTGCCAAAAATCTCAATTTTATAACGATAATACAGATAGGAATGAATTAGTGCAAATGCACACTTTATACAGCAAGCTTTCTACAGGTAGTGCTGGCTTTCTTCATGTATTGTTCCACAGTGGAACTCAAATGAGGAAGTGATATGATTGCGTCTTGATGACACTTCTGGGTGCGCGAGACTGTATGCTGGATCCGAATGAACGAAGAGAGGAATGGAAAGCTACTGGAGGAGCCAGACTGACTACTTGCTCAACTTTGCCCGCAGGTGCCAGAGAGCAGTAGGGACCCATGCCGAACAGGAGCGGCAAGAGGCAGGAAGGTGCTAGTGCAATTGACCCATCGCCCGGTTTCCTGGTAAGAGGACTGCTCACCAGGCACAGCTTCAAGAGACCTCTTCATGCTTAAAGGGACAGGAAAAACACTGGTGATGGGAGATGGGAGGGACAATTTGACCCCTGATTTTTTTTGTCCTAATAAAGGCAGGGAGGCAACTTAAAGGTGTGCTGGAGAGGAGAGTTAATAACAAAAAAGAACCATATAATCATGAATAGGGCCCCTCAGCTTCAGTTATGCGATAGATTTTGTAAGTCTTTGTAGATTTTGGTTATTTAGTGTATACAAAGGCAAGTCTCATGCTCAGATACTTACACACCAGCAAATGAAAATGGCAGCCCCCAATGGTTGCAGAAGAAAAAAAAAATTCTAAAATTTTGCATTAAAAACAGAATGTTATCAATTTTTAATATGAAAATAAAAACTCACAGCACCTCCCTTTTAATCAACTTTACAAATGGTCTTTAATAAAGAAAAAAAAACCCTAACATTTTGTTGCTGTAGAGCAGGGGTGGGGAACCCCAGGCCTCAAGGGCCACCAACAGGTCATGTTTTCGGGATTCCCTTACAATTGAACAGAGGTTGGATTCTTCACCAGTGCATGTGATTATTCAATTAGATCCTGTGCAATACTAAGGAAATCCTGAAAACCAGTCAACCAGTTGGTGGTGGATGTCGAGGCCTGGAGTTCCCCACCCCTGGCTGTAGAAGGTCTGTTAATGCTTTATCTAACTTTTGCAAAAATGTTGCAAGTTTGTCAGAGTTTACCATCTCTAACGGCTGAGAGTAGGGAGGTTAACCGTGTGGGTTTGGACATGGGAGAAAGTTTCTCGGAGAGGGAAAAATACTAAGCTTTAGCAAAGGAGGAAAATGCATGAGGATGATACTGCATTATAGGTACTAAACCACACATTTAATGTGCAATACAGACCTTTATATAGGAGACATTTACAGCATATCCTTGAGATATGGCCTAAGTGTTCGATAGATGTGGGTCTAATACTTATCTCCAGGACTGTGGGGTTCCCAATCCCTTAGTCCAGTCGGCATCTCCACTCACTACTGCTCAAACACCAATGGACTGGAGAATCTGGAGTCACGCCTATTAGAAATTTATGGCATATCCCACAAATGGTGTAATTCTTATTTGGCTGCTCCTGCGCCAACGCTTCCTGGCTCCTCTTTCAGTCTCTGACTACAGCCCTTTATGGACAGTTGTGAAGGTTACAGCTCAGTCAATGGCATGTAGCTGTGCCCGCTGCTGCAGCTAGTTATTGGCAGCACCAATCAAATGTCCTTCCAGGAAGCAATGGAAAAGCAGAAGTAAGGAAATGGCAAGATGTGCATTATTGTCTTATTTTTAAGTGGCCATGTAACTTTAATGGTGCTCATACACAGTCTGTTTTGAAGCCAAAGGCTCATGTAAAATGTGTTCACAGTGAACTCAGTAAAAGAAGCCAAGTAATATTAAAGGGAGACAATACTTTATTGTGTCTTAAAGCATTTATTGGAATACATAACCCACATTATGCATGTTGCTAGGGTTTCAGGTCCTGTTATGCCAACTATAGGGAAGATTCAACCCGGGTGACGACAGGACGTCTGTTTTTTTTTTTTTTTTAAATGCATAAGAAAGTCGAGGGAGAAATCCTTGCAGGGTTCCAGCTATTGTATATACCCGAGTAGATTTGTCATGATTCAGCATACAGTCAAATCAGATCCGATCGTCAGGCATCTTCTAGTACAAGGTCCATCAGCCTCTCATCTAGCTGTCCCTATGGATGAATCCTGTTAACATTTGGCTTTTTTTGAGCAGATATGCAAGATGTGATTTTACTGTTCTGTACAGAAAATACATATATATGCTCCAGAAAACAGGGACTAGCTGCTCTGTATATGAACAGTGAGGCACACGGGCTCCGACACACAGAGTGAACCCTGTGCTCACTGTAAGCTGCCAGTATTGTGTCATACAGGATTGTATCTAAGCGGTGCATGTTCACGGTAAGTGGCCCTACAACTTTAGAGAATCATCTACTGGCTGTCAGGATTTCCTCAGCACTAGCCCATAGAAAACGGGTGTAAGAAAAGACACTGAACTTCCCTTCACTTCTGTAGGTCATCATTCTATAACCAGGAGGTCCACCTCCATGAGAAGACCCAGCTGACATCTACAATACTTGGATGAGAATGTGCAGTAGGATGCATAAAACACCTAAGAAGGACCTGTCATCAGGTCAAAAGCAGACAGCTTGTCCTCTTTTTTTTGTTTTCATTCCCTCGCGCCCCTTAATAATCCATTTTTTGTTAAAATCAACCATACAGTTGCTGAGATTTTGGCCTTTTTAGTTAGGGGTAATGTTTTATGGTCTTTACCAAAAAGGTGTTGCCCACAGAGGAAGAACACAGAGCAACCTAAAAACATGGCCCAGAGAATCCTATGAGCAACACCCCCCGTTGTTAAGACCGGAAAAATCTACACTAAAACAGGCCCATATATCTGGAAACATACAATAGATTTTAATACATAAACTTTAGAATTTTGAGTATTCAATTTGTCAAACAAACAACAGACCATTTTTGAGAGCGTAAAATTGTCAATTTTAGGGATATGGAGTTGTTTGAGTGCTTATTTTTCTGAGAAAATGTTTCTATTGCTATCACTATGGGGTAAATATGATGTTTTCATAGTTTTTTTTTATTACTTTTTTCGCGTTGTTATGGCAGCCGAAAAACTGCAATTCTGACATTTTGATTATTTTTCTTGTTACACTGTTTACTGATCAAATTCAATTTTTATATTCTGACAACTTGGGCTTCTACCTATGTAGCAATAACTAATGTGTTTAAAAGTAATGGGTTTAATTTTTAATGGGTGGAAAAGAAATGACTTAAAATTTTATACATATTTTAAAACTTTTTTCGAAATAGTTTTGAATGTTTTTGTTATTTTCTTTGCAGAACTGGAACCTGCGATCATCTGATCACTTGAACTATATACAGCAGTGCCCACAGCATAACAAAAAAATCACAATCTCCTATGAACATTACTCCCGGACTGACATTCTTAGGATCACTGTAATGACAAGCCCAGGGTCTTTAGCAGACCACCCAGTTGTCATGCCATCAGTTCCCTCGATCATGTGATGGGCGCACCTAACTGCCGGAGAGCTAGAAGTCTGACTGACAGTGGCATGTAACATGTTCACGACAGGTGGAGCTCTGCTTCACCTACAGCTGATAGAGGCAGATGATGGGCGATTATCACAGCCATCACCTACCGGCAAAGATGCAGGCTCAGCTTATGAGTTCACATCACAGTCAAGGAATCCGCATATGATGGTCCACTACGTCATATGTTGGTGCGGGTTTAATGAAAAAACAAGGGGCAATCTTGCTGAGGATTGCTCCTAAGTGCTTTGGAAAACCTGCAGCTTTTTTTTTTCCCTCACAAAAATACAAATTAAATGAAGCACGCGGATGAAATTCTCTTTTATCGCATAAAACAAAACAAAAAACAATCAAGCATAAATTTAGCTTAACTATTGAAGACAGGGAGGTGTATGTGTAATCGAGCAAGGGACAGCATGGCCACTGCTTTTACCGTCCAGACATTACCGGACTTTACTCTATTTAAAGAGACATTAAGAATTGCCAAAAAACATGGAATATTTTATCTTGTAAGAATAGCTGCTTTCTTGAGTGTCTTTCATTCATGCTGTCTACATGAGAGTATTCAGGCCCTAAGGCGATTGCTGATTAAATGGGACATTGTTACATTTTGCCATGAATATATTAAAAAAACATCATTTCAAGAATGACTGGTATGCATCCTTACATATATGTACACGTTGACATACCCTTCATTCAATCCGCCCTTTAAAAACATGGCAAGTTATACCTTTATACAAGCAGTGTGCCGTAATACAGATGAAACTGGAAAAATATAAACTAGAGAGCTGAGGGCCAAGCACAAAGATGCCCTTGTGTCTCGATGACAATTATCCTTGCACTGATTTCTCACTGAATGCTCGGTACTCAATACACATATAATAACCCCTTTATTTCTGATATAATACATCTGCTAAATAGTGGTCTGATTGCATTCCTGAAGATGCCCCCATGTTGGGAAGCTTGGTCTGACTTCTTCCCCTGACACATGTCCCTCTCTCCTAGCTAAGTGGAACATATTGTTGTAGGGTTAGAAAATACCAGCTAAGAGATGGGACTGAAATTGTAAAATTAAATACAAGATGATTGTTGTGGGTGAAGCTTCAATAATACTATAGAAAAGCACTGGGATTTGCTCGGGGGTCTTTCTGGTTTCTGTATCGGAAGGCGAGCCATACACCAAGAATCTGAAAAACATTGAAAAAACCAAAGAGATGGTTACCAGGTTCATTATCCGAGCAAATCATTGAAGCATTCTACTGTACACATCAGATAGACAGATTGCTTGTACAGCACGTGGGGGAGCTTTGTAGGGTTCATCGAACCGTTAGATATAAAATAATAATAATAATCAGGAACCTTTACAAATTAATTGGAGAAGGCTGCAATAATGGTCAGGGCCACAACACCCAGAGTGGGGCCAGTACTGGTGCACTGCCATGCTTTCATGCAGGAGTCAGACCCATATTTATCTGATACCTATGACCTTCATTAAAAATAGGCTAAAATATTGAAGTCCTAAAAAAAAAAAAATGTTTAACAAAAAAGACACTCCCCAGACTCCTGTGAAGGGTGTAAGCAGGGGTCATTAAGGATGCCGAAACCCCTCAGATGCAGATCCAGTTTAATATAACACAGAAATGGAGGGAGCTATTGGGCTTGCCTGTGCCTGCTGCATGGGGCCCCAGTCAACGAGCAGCACTAGATGAAGCAGTGCACCCGGGAAGAAACACCTCACCCGCTGTGAGGGCAGACACAGAGGGGGGCCTCATATGTTCTGGGAAATTGTATGTACATCAAATTGTGGGGGGCACTGTACAGGTATTATACTGTTTGAGGGAGATACTTTGATGGTAAATTGTGAGGGAGTTATTCACTGTGGGTGGTGGGAATATTACAGGGTGTGTGAGGCTACACTCTACAGGGGGGTCATGAAAGGAGTGTACTGTAATGGGCGACACTGAGGACCTTCAGTAAGTCCTTTTTCCTATTTATAAAGTCACTGAGCTATGCCCTTCGGTGACCGCACCTGAGCTGTGCCCCTGACGAATATATATGGTCCAGTTAGAACTAGAGGCCCTATAACTTCTATGTAAACGCCTGTCTCTGTCTTTAACACAAGACTCAAGATCAGAAAAAGCATTGGGCAAGGCTTTTTCTAATTTCATTATCACCCTTAACTGTTTAAAGGGAAGGTGCCATCCCCCATTTTTTTCAACAATTGAAAAAAAATGGAAAGTATTAATCTTTTATTTTTTTTCTCCAAATATCATTTGTTTTTAATGGAGTAAAATATGAAAAATTAAAAAAGTATATTTTTCACTTTTGAACACTAGGGGGAGCAGCTGCTGAAATTTGCCATGAAAACTTAGTGTACTGCTAACTCCCATTATGACTGCAGTAACATGGGCTGGATCTGCTCCATGTGAGATGTCACAGCTAGAGATGGGCCGAACCGGACTTTAAAGTTCTGTGTTAGTTTCAAACACAGACTTGACTAAAATTTTCAGTGTTCGGGTTTGCAGTTCAGGTGCTTTATGTGCAGAAATCACTGGAGCGATCATCACTGTGCTCGGGCACACTCGGTGCTCGGATACACTTGCTGCTGGGGTCAGTGTGAGCCGTCTGCAGTGTTTGAATGGCGCACTGAGGGTAAAATCAGCGTTATCGAATGTAGCGTGTACAAAAAAAAAAAAAAACACCATCCCGCCCCCAGAATTGCTTTGTTTATAGCTGGCAGTATGTGGGAGGAGAGCTGAACTGCCCAATCAGTGACTTCCAATTAAATTTGGGTCCCGAACAGAACTTTATCTTAAGTCCGGCTGAACACACAGAACCCGAAACTTCACCTCTAGCTATTTCTCCTCCCCTTCTGGGTGTATGTGAAAGGATAAGAGAATGAAGTATAGGGTCACAGTGTGGAGCCATTTTGCTGGTGACTTGCAAAGTGATACTGACAAGTAGACAAAGTCATCGAGGACAGCTGGCAGCACTGTTAGTTGGTGCTGCTGTATCATAAACTGGGGTTAACTACGCTTAGAGTAACACCCACTGAATTAGATACAGGGCTCAGTGCAGTGAACCACATCACGGGATTAGATATGGGGTGCAGCGAAGTGCATCACACAGGATGGGATTAGATATGCAACATCTAATGTATGTAATGTGTGACCCCGCACTCCACCCACTTCAGTAGAAGCAGTGGTGCAATGTGTGACCCTGCTCTCTCCATGTCTATGGGAGCATTGGTGTAATTAGTAAACCCCACTTTATCCATTTCTGTGGGAGCAGTAGTGTAATGTGTAACCCAACACTCTACACCACTGCTTCCATAGAAGTAGATAATGTTTGACCCCACTCTGTCCACATCTATTGGAGGCTAGGTGAAATGTGCAGCGTCACACACACTACTGCTCCCAAAAAATTGGGTAGAGTGGGGGTCACACATTATACCACTACTCCCATAGAAATTATTAACCATGCTCCAGGATACACGATACATGACTCCAGGGGTTATGACCATGATGGGAATTAGATACACATCACTGGGGGCTATCAAAGTGTGTACACAGAAGTCATTTGACCGCATAGCAGAAGTTCTAATTGCCCCCCCCCACAATAAGTAATATTCAGTGGGATCACACAATAGCTTACCCAATAACTTTGCAGCACTTAAAGGGATCCCGTCTCCTCCAAAAATTGCGCATGCGTGCTTGAAGCCGAATGAGTGGCATGGGTGTACTGACGTCACCCTACCCGGAAATGACGTGATTCGCTTAATTTCATGTCCAGACAGCGATGTGGAAAGCAGGCAGGGTCTGCCTACAACATGAATACAAGATCACGCCCATTAGGGCATGATCTTATGACGACCAAGGCACCAAATAAACACGCCCTAAGGGCTAACGAATATGGTCCCTACTTTTTATGAACTTTGACAGGAAGAATTTAGGAGACTAAAGGAGTGTGAGAATGGTCATAGGATGCTGCATGTTTTTGTAGCTTAGGTGGCTTTTTGGAGGTGACAGGATCCCTATAAAAGTAACTTTTGTCCTATTGAACCCATTAGATTCCCTATATAGTCCTCCATACAATACAGAGGGCCCCACACTGCCTTAAATATAATATGGGCCCCATATAGTGCTCCATAGAATAAATGTGCCCCAAAAAGTCTTCCACACAGTATAATGGTCCCACAGTGTGCTTCATACAGTATAATGGTCCCGTATAGTGCTTCATGGGAATTAGATACACCGCTATGCTATGTCAGAGGCTTACATTGATAAAGCAGAAACTTTAGAGCACAGCAGTGTGAGGATTACACTGATGCGTTCTGAACTGCAAGCAGCGGAGAACGGTGATCAGCAGCCGGGGGTACTGCACTGGTGATCCAAGGCTGCTGATTACCACCGACGTGGATACTAACCCTTCCTCTGGTCCCCCACAGCGTGGTGTCCTCATCTCATGCAGGCAGTTAATTAGCTTATGAGTGCCGCACTCCCACACACTGTCAACTGCCTGCATGAGATGAGGAAACTGCGGGGACCTGGGGGGCAGGGTGAGTATAATAGTTTTTAGTATGTGGCATGATGGGGGCCATACACAACAGGATGAGGATCATATACACCAGGATGGGGCCATACACTAGTTTGGGGGAGCATATATGCAGCACCAGAATGGGGGCCATGAGAGGGTCTGGAATGGATTAATAGCATTTCAATTAGTTTTAATGGGGAAATTTAATTTGACATAAGAGTAAATTGAGTTAAGAGCTTGGTCACGGAACAAATTAAAACTCGTAGGTCAAGTTATTTCTGTACTGGATATAATGATCTCTAAGCAAGTTAAAACTGTGTTTTCACATACTTGGAATTTATTTGTAAACTGGAGGAGATCAAACAAAAGTATAAAAGGAAAACTAACCCAAAATATAGCTTTTGTTCAAATTTAAGGAATAAAAAAAAGCACCATAGTAGAACCCAAAGAACCCCAATATAATTCACCAAATGTGGCAGAGAAGTGTAATCTCCATTATAAAAAAGATATGAAGAGACCCAACGATGCCGAGCTAGAGGGAAGGTGCTGGTTATTTCTTACCCCACATTGCAAGATGATCCTTTTCACGATAACCAACATTCAGAAGCTTGTGCTATAATGCACTTACTGCTACATAAAGTATTGGCTTTCCATTAGGGTGGCATTTGTTTCCCCAGATTTGAACAGTCCCTTCAGGAATACCGTAAAGAGGTTTTCTGGATTTATGCAAATGAAGAATAATCAATATATGAATGAAAAATCCTACACCATTAGGGATGGAAAGATTTTCCTACTAGTAATGTTAAAAAGAAGGAAACCTCCCAGAATAACACATCACTTATGATAAATGTATACTCTGTCTTTACAATTTAGGACTGGCTTACCTCTGTGAAGCTAAAGAAGAGTCCTACTCCACCCAGTATTTTCAGGGCTTCACCGGCATGGTTCAACATTTTGTTGCCACATGTCTCACACATGTTTTTACTTTTACACTCCTGAAAGTAAAAGTATTAAAAGTCAGTAAGTAAATGTACACAAGCGAACGATGAACATCGGAACATATGGGAACTCTCAGCAGGACTCACAGATTTATCCTGTATTTATATGGTTCTAGATCTACAAACAATGGTTACTAGACCTAGAAGCACGATTGGAGGGTGTCTCAGCACACACAGAATTGCGAGATGCCGTGGCACGCCAACCGGGACAGATGGCAAAGAAAAGTTTGATAGTGTCATAGATTATATGGTTGAAGGTAGATATTAAAGTGAACCTATCAGCAGTTTTTTCATATATAAGCTGCGGACATCACCGATAAGCTTTTATATACTGCAGTAATGTATACAAGTCCCCAGGCCGATCTGTAAAACATAAAAAAGTAGCTTTTATTATACTTAACTGAGGTGTCGTCTAGTCTGATGGGCGTTGCTGGTCTTGATCTGGCGCCTCCTCTCTTCTTGAGATCGCTGGGCCTCAATCACAGTTTTGTGTGAATGACGCGTCCTGTGTCACCCATTCACTGTCCTCCATTGCTCCCCCACACATGTCTACTTCTCTCTCAGAGCAAGCTACTGTAGTGAGCAGGTGGGGGAAAAGGTCGTAGAATGCTCATGTACTGTAAATGTGTTCCTTGACCTTTCCTCATGCCAGTGCCTTACAGTACTTTGCACTGCCCTCAATAGGGCAGAGAGAAGTATGTATGCACAGGAGCGTAATGGAAGACTTGATCTGGCGCCTCCTATCTTGTGATCACCGTCCTCTTTCCCTGCTTCTTGAGGATGACTTAGGACCCGTCATCCACAAGAAGCAGGGAAGGAGGACGGTGATCACAAGATTGGAGGCGCCGTATCAAGACCAGCGATGCCCAATGGACTAGACCACGTCTCAGATAAGTATACGAAAATATAAAAAAATATAATAAAAGCATTTTTTTATGTTATACAAATAGGACTTGTATACAGTATTCTACAATGCTGTATATAAGGGCTTACTGGTGGTGGCTGCAGTTTATATAGGAAAAAACTGCTGATCGGTTGACTTTTAGTCCATTGAGTTAAACGTATAGCCAAACATGCTGATCCACAGGAAGGCAAAAACCCCATAGAGCAGATACTAAACTCCACATTAGGGGAAAATTCCTTCCCGATTCCACATACGGCAATCCGACTAGTTCCCTGGATCAGCGCTTAATCGCAGAATCTGGTATATACAACCAGTAATATTATATTTTTCAAGAAAGGCATCCAGGCCATTCTTAAATTTTAGCAGTGAATCACTCATTACAATGTCATACAGTAGAGCGCTCCATAGACGCACTGCTCGTGCAGTATAGAATCCATGTGTGCGCTTCTGATTAAACTTGGTTTTCTCAAGACGTAGAGGAATCCTCCTTGTCCTGTCGCAGAACTAGATGTATAAAGATTACTATCTAGATAAGGTGTCTACTCCATTTGTTTTTCTAAGCAGACATCCTGCTGTGCTTTGACAGATTCTGTGTTTGATTTAACCTCTTGTTTTGCTGCAAATAAAGAGAGCAGAGAGGAGGATACAGCCCCCCCTAATGTTAGTGATGTCTGCTGATCTGAGCACTGTAGTGATGTGAATATGTGTCATGAATTTTCATCCTATGGAGAGTGGACAGCAGAGAACTACACTCCCTGACAGAAGTTATGTCGCTTATCCATGTTATGTAAATAAAAGCTTATAACCCGACGTTAAATTCATCCATTGGTTGTATAACTAATGGTACCTTTATACGCCGCTACAGGATGGTGGAAACAACCGGGTAGATGAGAGAAATGTATCTTGCACCGCCAAATCAACCCGCTGTAGCGGTGTGTGAACACGGTTGTTTCTACCCGTCACTTGAGGCACCTGTTTCAGAGCAGAGCTCAAAAACAGGTTGATTTCAAGGCGATGGTTACGGCCTGTATCGGCGTGTAAATATGGTAGGGTAAGGTTTATTCGTCACCTAGATCAGAGGTCTCCAACTCCAGGCCTCAAGGCCCACCAACAGTGCAGGTTTTCAGGATCTCCTTAGTATTGCACAGGGGTTGGAATCATTACCTGTGCAGATGATCACATTAACACCTGTGCAATACTAAGGAAATCCTGAAAACCTGCACTGTTGGCGGGCCTTGAGGCCTGGAGTTGGGGACCTCTGACCTAGATAACTCCCCGGGGCGTGACACAGCCTCCGGGAAACCACCCCCCTTCAGCGATCATTGGAGGAAGCTCCTGCGTTATGATTGGTAGTCGCTGCATAGGGCGGCATATTTAAGGAGCTGACCAGTCACACTACACAATTGCTCAAGCGTCATGTATTAGTCAGCCTCCTGCGCTGCCTGGCCAATCATGATGCTATTGCTTTGTTCTATCAGCGTACGAACGTCTCGTAATCCACAATTGTGGCATGCCTATGTTTTGCCCCTGCTGCACTAGGACCGCCCATATTACCTTCTGTTACGGCGTGTAAATGAGGTAAGGTGAGCTACAGAAGGTAACTTGTGGCACCCAGCGGTGTATCCAGAGATAGATGTAACCTACCGTAGCGCACCTTGTTGTGGCGTGTAAAGGCGGTGCGGGTACCGTTTGTAACCGTTTGTGCGTGCTCGTGCACGTGAAGCACCCGGTTGTTTCCACCATCCTGTAGCGGCGTGTAAAGGTACCATTACTGTTTTGAAAGTTGAAACCCTCCGAAATGTGGTTTAGGTTAAGAAAATTGGCATCAATGCAGAAATATTGATCATTTAATGAACACAGAATGGTCAGATTTTTAGCAAGACAAAAGTTTTGTCGCCTGGTCATATAATGCACCCAATCCTAGTTTTTACATCATCACCTGTGCTCCATAAATGATCGGTTAATTAGTGGGTGTGTCTAAAAAGAAACCCAGCACCCCAGACATTCACTTGAACTGCAACTTGAGCTCTGACAACTTGCCAAAAATCCACCCTGCGACCAAAGCCTTGATTATCAAGAGGCTGAAGACCAGATCCACTGAAGAGGAGGCTGGCACCTTTAACGTGTCTCAGCGTAAAGTACAAAGAATTAAAAAAAAGATTTGAAGAGACTGGAGATGTGTTTGACAAGCCCAGGTCTGGCAGACCCCGCAAGACAACTGCTCAGGAGGAATGTTTGTTGGTTAGACAATTCAAAGCAAGCCCCTCTTCCACTGCAGCAGAGCTCCAACAGGCCTTGTCACCTCAAGTCCCTGTGTCAACTAGACGTTTGTAGGATTCGGTCTCGAAATGGCCTCCATGGTTGAATCAGTTGTCAGAAGCCAGCACTAAACAAAAGGCAAACAAAAAGCTGTGTGGCATTTGCAAAGTGGCACAGCCTGCTAAACAGATGGACGCTGGAAAAGTGGCATAAAGTGGATTTCTCTGATGAATCTTCAGTAGAATTACACCACAACCGCCGCACATACTACAGGAGACCTACTGGAGCCCGTATGGATCCAAAATACACGCAGAAAATAGGTAAATTTGGTGGTGGAAAGATCATGGTCTGGTGTTACATTCAGTATGGGGGTGTGCAAAACATTTGGAAGATGGAAGACAATATCAATAGCCTAAAATATCAAGAAGTATTAACTACCTCTTATATTCCAAATCATAAAAGGGGTCAAATTCTGCAGCAGGATGGTGCTCCATCTTATACATCCATCTCTACAACAAAGTTCCTCCAGGCAAAAAAGATTAAGGTGCTCAAGGACAGGCCAGCCCAGTCACCAGACATGAACATCATTGAGCATGTCTGTGGTAGGATACAAGAGGAAGCTTGGTAGACAAAACCAAAGAATCTAGATGAACTCTGGGAGGCATGTAAGACTGCATTCTTTGCTATTTCTGATGACTTCATTAATAAACTGTATGAATCATTGTTGAACCGCATGGATGCAGTACTTCAAGCTCATGGAAGTCACACAAAATATTAAATATGACTCTAATAGCACCACAACTTCATTCACCAATGTTATGCGACATATTTGTATTTTAAGTAAATTTTTTGTTTGAAAATCACATTACTTTCTGTGGGTGACAAAACTTTTGTCTTGCCAAAATCTGACCATTCTGTGTTCATAAAATTATCATTATTTCAGCATTGATGCCAATTTATTTTCTTAACCTTAACCACATTTGGGAGGGTTTCAGCTTTCAAAAGAGTAATTCATACAACCAATGGATGAATTTAACGTCAGGTTATAAGCTTTTATTTACATACCATGGATAAGCGACATACACTCCCTGATAAAGTTAAGTGGATCATTCACTGTGAGTGACAGATGGAATGAATTTCGCTATTTGCTGTTTTCACAGGATAGGAGGGAAATATAAAAAAATGCTTCAAGGGAGCGAGCTTAGAGGGAGGAATTAGAAAATGATAGCAATTACATATGGATTTTTGGCCTGACAGATTCCCTTTAAACAACCAGTGCAGTGTTATCGTTTTTTTTTCCTTCCATGAACTGACATCTACACTTTAACCATTACAGGCAGATATTGGCGGTGTAACATCTTCTGTGTTTTGAGCTTCACACAGCAGACCTTGACATTTACCGTATATACTCGTGTATAAGCCGACCCGTGTATAAGCCGACCCCCCTACTTTTGCCCCCAAAACCTGGGAAAACCTATTGACTCGTGTATAAGCCGAGGGTGGACCCCAGCACAGGTATACAGCCCCCAGCAGTGTGGTATACAGGCCCCCTCAGTGGTATACAGCAGCCTCCCCAGTGGTAGTATACAGCAGCCTCCCCAGTGGTAGTATACAGTAGCCTCCCCAGTGGTATATACAGCAGCCCCAGAGGGGTATACAGCAGCCCCAGAGCTGTATACAGCAGCCCCAGAGCTGTATACAGCAGCCCCAGAGCTGTATACAGCAGCCCCAGAGCTGTATACAGCAGCCCCAGAGGGGTATACAGCAGCCCCAGAGGGGTATATAGCAGCCCCAGAGGGGTATATAGCAGCCCCAGAGGGGTATATAGCAGCCCCAGAGCTGTATACAGCAGCCCCAGAGGGGTATACAGCAGCCCCAGAGCTGTATACAGCAGCCCCAGAGGGGTATACAGCAGCCCCAGAGCTGTATACAGCAGCCCCAGAGCTGTATACAGCAGCCCCAGAGGGGTATACAGTAGCCCCAGAGGGGTATATAGCAGCCCCAGAGGGGTATACAGCAGCCCCAGAGGGGTATACAGCAGCCCCAGAGGGTATATAGCAGCCCCAGAGGGGTATACAGCAGCCCCAGAGCTGTATACAGCAGCCCCAGAGGGGTATACAGCAGCCCCAGCCCCAGAGGGGTATACAGTAGCCCCAGAGGGGTATATAGCAGCCCCAGAGGGTATACAGCAGCCCCAGAGGGGTATACAGCAGCCCCAGAGGGGTATATAGCAGCCCCAGAGGGGTATATAGCAGCCCCAGAGGGGTATACAGCAGCCCCAGAGGGGTATACAGCAGCCCCAGAGCTGTATACAGCAGCCCCAGCCCCAGAGGGGTATATAGCAGCCCCAGAGGGGTATATAGCAGCCCCAGAGGGGTATACAGCAGCCCCAGCCCCAGAGGGGTATATAGCAGCCCCAGAGGGGTATATAGCAGCCCCAGAGGGGTATACAGCAGCCCCAGAGGGGTATACAGCAGCCCCAGAGGGGTATATAGCAGCCCCAGAGGGGTATATAGCAGCCCCAGAGGGGTATACAGCAGCCCCAGAGCTGTATACAGCAGCCCCAGAGGGGTATACAGCAGCCCCAGCCCCAGAGGGGTATATAGCAGCCCCAGAGGGGTATATAGCAGCCCCAGAGGGGTATATAGCAGCCCCAGAGGGTATACAGCAGCCCCAGCCCCAGAGGGTATATAGCAGCCCCAGCCCCAGAGGGGTATATAGCAGCCCCAGAGGGGTGTACAGCAGCCCCAGAGGGGTATACAGCAGCCCCAGAGGGGTATTTAGCAGCCCCAGAGGGGTATACAGCAGCCCCAGAGGGGTATACAGCAGCCCCAGAGGGGTATTTAGCAGCCCCAGAGGGGTATACAGCAGCCCCAGAGCTGTATACAGCAGCCCCAGAGCTGTATACAGCAGCCCCAGAGCTGTATACAGCAGCCCCAGCCCCAGAGGGGTATATAGCAGCCCCAGAGGGGTATATAGCAGCCCCAGAGGGGTGTACAGCAGCCCCAGAGGGGTATACAGCAGCCCCAGAGGGGTATACAGCAGCCCCAGAGGGGTATACAGCAGCCCCCGCTGTATACAGCAGCCCCCGCTGTATACAGCGGTACCCGGCTGTATACAGCCCTCCCCCCTGGTATACCGGGCCCCCCCTGTGGCCACCTGTAAAGGAAGCGATGATTATACTTATCGGGTCGCCGACGCCGACGCCGCCGCTCTGTCACCGTCCGTCACCGCGCTCCTTCCCGTCTTCATGCTTCCTTCATCGGCGCACAGAAAATGACGTCATTTCCTGTGCGACGGTGAAGGAAGCATGAAGACCAGGAGGAGCGCGGTGACGGACGGTGACAGAGCGGCGGCGTCGGCGACCCGATAAGTATAATCATCGCTTCCTTTACAGGTTGCCACAGGGGGGGCCCGGTATACCACGGGGGGGCTGTATATTTTTTTTTTTTATATTATTACCGTATATACTCGTGTATAAGCCGAGGGGGGACTTTTCAGCACATTTTTTGTGCTGAAAAACTCGGCTTATACACGAGTATATACGGTATATACCGGCAGAGGTTAATGGCACAAACATGGGAAACGTGTCTATTGTTTTAAGGAATTAAGGAAATCACCTGGAAATTACCCAAAAATGTCAAAGTAAAAATAGGAAACAGAAAAGCAAACTTCTCTTAAAGTTATCAGAATGAAACAGAAACTACTCACCGCAATGCAAACTGAAAAATCGTTGTTGAACTGTGATAATTTTTCAGTGGTGTTCAACCATCCACAACATTTCAGATTCTTCTCCATTTCTCTCCTGGTGACGTTCCCCATACTAGTCCAGGCTTTATTCAGAAACCCCTCCTGGAGAAACAAAAACAGTGCTGGTCATATTGAGGCGGACAATAACTTTTTTACCATAAAACACTCTACTGTAAGGCTGCCTTCACACTTGCGTTTGTGTCTGCATGCGGAGGGCATGCAGATGCAAACGCAGCCCATACTAATGTGAACGCAGCGGAGAATCTCCGCATGCGTTCACATTAGTATGGTGCCCAGGCAGCCAATCAGCTGTCTCGGGGGCGGCCAGGAGGAGGAGATCTCCCGCCGGTGTTAGCAGGGAGAAACAGCTGATCTGACAGCTGTTTAAATCTCCCGCGCTGACACCGAATAGGGTGATATCAGTGCAGGAGATAAGAAACAGCTGATCGCTGCTTCAAATCTCCCGCGCTGACCACCTATTCGGTGTCAGCGTGGGAGATTTAAACAGCTGTCAGATCAGCTGTTTCTTGCTGCTGGTGATCACTGGCGGCCACCGGGAGAGATTTCAATGAGATATGCAGCGTTCTCCTGCGCTGTCATGAGGAGGACACTGCGGATCCATTGAGACCCATGCATTTTTTGTGCGCTTGCGGATAAAACAAGCACCCGCAAACGCACAAAAAAATGCTGCATGCTGCGTTTGGAGTGCGGTCGGAGGGCGCATAAATTATGCGCATCCGAACGCAAATGCGGCCAAACGCAGCCATATGCGTTCCCATGTTAAACATAGGAACGCATGTGCGCAAGCGTTTGGTGCGCTGCGCTCCAAACGCAAGTGTGAAGGCACCCTAAGTGGGTGAAAGACAGAAGATCCTAATTGTGACCATGAAACCTACAGACTCACATATCCGTTTGCTCTTGAGTTGGAGTGATATACTTCTCAATTACAATCCCGGAGATCAGAATTTGTCATAAAAAAAAGAAGCCATTAATCAGGAATCTACAGATGACTCCCTGCAGCGCTGCCGTTCTACTCAATCGGCCCAGTGTCTTTAAAGCACAGGTATACTTGGGGAAGGATTAATGGAAAGGAGAAAAGCAGGTTCCTCTGTGCTACCATCAGTTCCAATGATGTTCCTCAAGATGAAGCTACAGGGCTTTTGTTACTGTCTGTGGGTTTCAACGTTTTAGGGAGTTCTTTCTCAGGACAAACCACATGTACAAACGCATGGACAATAAGAAAAAACAAAATAAACAAAAAACAAAACACAGTATCTTCTGTCTTGGGACCAATCACTGGAACAGTCATCAGCCCAGAGGGAACCCCCCCTTATTCACCTTTCGATTAACCATTTGTGGGTCTGCAGCAGCTGACTGTCCAGGCAAATACAGTGGCTGTATCTCACACATGCCTCCAGGGGAGGAATGGCAACTATATTCACCAATTCATTTGTGGGATACTATATATTATATTTATTCATTTATATAGTGCTACTAATTCCATAGCGCTTTACATACATTTTGCAACACTGTTCCTATTGGGGCTCACAATCTAAACATCCTATCAGCAGGTCTTTGAAATGTGGAAGGAAACTGGAATGCCCAGGGGAAACCCACACAAACACTCCTTAAAACACTCCTTGTAGATTTTGTCCTTGGTGGGAATTGAACCCAGGACCTCAGCGCTGCAAGTCTGCAGTGCTAACCAATGAGCCACCATGCCGCCTGGGATAAGACTATTGTGCCTTGCATTTCTCCTTAGCACATCTCCATCAATTGGAGAAAGGACTCAATTGTCTTCCTGCTTAGCGCCTTCAAGTGTAGATGATAGCAGCAGTGCATCTATGTCAAAGCGCCACAGAGTCCGATGTAAGCAGGTGGATTTTTTGTATTAATCACGGGGTCATGGGGCACAGGATATCTTAATACGCAGGTCGCATGGCGTAGATTATGGGGTCCCCTACCAACGAAACTGTTGGCACTCTGAACTTAATACTTGGTTGCACGTTCTTTGGAATGAATAACTGCACCAAACATCAAGCTTCTAACACTTTTCAACTGGAATTTTGGACTCTTCTTTTGCAATGTCTCTCATATGTGAAGGCCCCTTCTCCCAACAGCAATTGTAAGATCCTCTCCCCAGGTGATCAATGGATTTTAGATCTGGACTCATTGCTGCCACTTCAGGACTTTCCAGTGCTTTCAGAAATATTTTTAGGGTCATTGTCCTGCTGGAAGACCCAGACCTAGGATGCAAACCCATCTTTCTGACACTGAGCACCACACATTGAAACCCAAAATCATTTAGAAATTTTTAGATTTCATGATGCCTTGCACATAGTCAGGCACTCAGCAAAACAATCCCAAAATACCTTTGAACATCCACCATATTAGATGTAGGTACTGTGTTCTTTTCTTTGTAGGTCTTATTACATTTTTGGTAAACAGTAGGCGGACGTCACACGGTTCAATATCGATAGCGATATTGTTAGCGATCACGTGCACGCGCGATCGCTAACAATATCGTTCACATCGCTGGTGAGCTGTCACACAGGCAGACTCACCAGCGATGTGGACCAGCGATATCGCTGGTAACCATGGTACACATCGGGTTACTAGGCGCCGCGCGGCGCTTAGTAACCCGACGTTTACCATAGATACCATCTCCCAGCATAGGCTCTACCGCTGGGAGAACGTTCATCGTGGTGTCACACACCACGATGATGCAGATTGATCAAGCATTTATCGCTTGATATGAGCTCCGGCTCACAAATCTGCGATCTAATGATCAAGCGATTTTACATTGTAAAATCGCTTGATTGCACGCAGCGATGCACAAACGATATCGCTTAAAGGGAACCAACCACCCCAAATGACCCCCCTGGACTGTTAATATGTGTCCCTACACCCAGCACACACATTTGGGGTAATCGTTTTTGCTAAAAAAACTGTTTAGTAGAAGAAGCTATGATATAGCTTTATGAAGTTTAATAACTTCTGACAAATGGGTGTTACCTAGCTTTGTCCACGTGCAGTGTTAGTGCCTGTCGGCCTCCTCTCCCCCCTCCCTTCTCACTTTCTAAGAGCCTGGCCGCGTCATGAAAGGGGCGGGGCTAAATCGCGTCATGAAAGGGGGCGGGGCTCGACGCGATTTAGCCCCACCCCTTTCATGACGCGGCCAGGCTCTTAGAAAGTGAGAAGGGAGGGGGGAGAGGAGGCCGACAGGCACGAACACTGCACGTGGACAAAGCTAGGTAACACCCAGTCGGCTGAATTTATTAAACTTCATAAAGCTATATCTTAGCTTCTACTAAACAGTTTTTTTTACCAAAAACGATTACCCCAAATGTGTGTGCTGGGTGTAGGGACACATATTAACAGTACAGGGGGGTCATTTGGGGTGGTTGGTTCCCTTTAAGCGATCAAAAAGCAGATCGCTTAAGCGATATCGTGCATTAAATTGATGCGTGTGACGGCCGCCTGACACTGAGCACCACACATTGAAACCCAAAATCCTTTAGAAATTTTTAGATTTCATGATGCCTTGCACATAGTCAGGCACTCAGCAAGACAATCCCAAAATACCTTTGAACATCCACCATATTAGATGTGGGTACTGTGTTCTTTTCTTTGTAGGTCTCATTACATTTTTGGTAAACAGTAGAATAATGTGCTTTACCCAAAAGCTTTATCTTATCTCATCTGTCCACAAGACACTTTTCAGGCAGAATCTTGGCATACTCATGTAAATTTTGTCAAACTGCAGTGTAGCCTTTTTAATGTCTCTGTGTCAGCAGTAGGATCCTACTGGGTCTCCTGCTGTAGCATTTCATTTTATTCATATGCTGAGGGTAGTTTGTGCTGACACTGATGCACCAATGAGCCTGCAGCACTGTTCAAATCTCTTTGGAGCTTGATTGGGGTTGCTGATCCACATTGCAGACTATCCTGCATGGCAGGCAACCTTTTATCAATTTTTCTCTGCCATACACATCCAGGTAGATTAGCTACAGTGCCATGGGTTGTAAACTTTTTGATTATATTGCACACTGTGGAAAAAGGAACATGAAGTCCTCTGGAGATGGACTTGTAACCTTGTGATTGTTAATATTTTTCAACAATTTTGGTTCTCAATTCTCAGACAGTTTTCTTCTCTTTCTGCTCTCCATGCTTAATGTGGCACACACAGACACAATTCAAAGATTGAGTCAACTTCTCTCCAGTTTATCTGATTTTAAAGCGGCCGTCACACGCTAAGATATCGCGAAAGATATCGCTTGAACGCGCCAGATTTAACATCGCGTGAACGATGTCTCTGCATGTGACGGCAATATATGATGAGCGAGAATGGATGAAATCGCAAAATCGTGATCTGAGCTCCGGAGCTCAGATCTTGCGATGAGCGATTTCACGATCTGTCTCATCGTGGTGTATAACACCACGATGAACGATCTCCCAGCGGCAGAGCCTATGCTGGGAGATGGCAACTATGGTACACGTCGGGTTACTAAGCGATGCGCGGCGCCTAGTATCCTGATGTGTACCATAGTAACCAGCGATCTCGCTGGCCCACATCGCTGGTGAGTCTGTCTGTGTGACATCTCACCAGCGATGTGAGCGATATTGTAAGCGATCGCGCGTGCACGTGATCGCTTACAATATCGCTAGCAATATCTTAGCGTGTGACGGCCGCTTAAGTGTGATTTTGATCTTGCCCACATCTATTATTAGCAACAGGTGAGTTTTGACAAACATCACATGCTTAAAACAAAGATTTTTAAAGGGATCCTGTCACCCCCAAAACGCCTCCTAAGCTATCAAAACATGTCTCTGCAGCATCCCATCACTAATCTCACACTCCTTTTTGCTCAGAAAAGCATCCTGTAAAAGTGTAGAAAAACGTTTTATAACTTACTCATTAGTGATGATAATGAGCTGGGGCTATATTCTTTATTCTCTAAGGCTGGCCATCTTCGTCCTAATATCACGCCTAAATAAGGCGTGATCTTCAATGCATATTGTAATCAGCGCCTCCCAGCTCTCCTGGGCTGCAATGGGGCTGTAATGACGCGAATCGCGTCACTTCCGGCATCGGGTGACGTCAGTACACCCACGACGCCTGCAGAGCGGCGCGGGTGTACTGACGTCACCCGATGCCAGAAATGACGCGATTCGTGTCATTACAGACCCATTGCAGCCCAGGCAGCACCCAGGAGAGCTGGGAGGCGCTGATTACAATATGCATTGAAGATCACCCCTATTAAGGCGTGATATTAGGACGAAGATGGCCAGCCTTAGAGACTAAAGAATATAGCCCCAGCTCATTATCATCACTAATGAGTAAGTTATAAAACGTTTTTCTACACTTTTATAGGATGCTTTTCTGAGCAAAAAGGAGTGTGAGATTAGTGATGGGATGCTGCAGAGACATTGTTTTGATAGCTTAGGAGACGTTTTGGGGGCGACAGGATCCCTTTAACCAAAATTTTGGAAACCAGTTTGTTTGGCCCATTTGGGGTTTTAATGTGAAATTATGACCAATTTTTCTTTCTTTCGATTTATGCTGTTCCAGTACACACACAGGAATTAAACGTGTATAACAAAATATGTGATTGAATAATTTTCTCAGCGAAATACTTTAAGGGACTCTATCAGGTCATTTTTCAGTATGATACTAATAGCACCCTTGAATAGTGATCGGGCAGCTCTTTTAAAACATGTAAAAATCATTACTGCACCTGCTGTAGTTTTCTTGCTATAAGCACCTGCACACCCTGCTGGCAGCTGGCTGTACTAGCCTTGTCCATTACTTGCACTGCCAAATGTAATTTCAATATCCACGCCTACCCTCCTGTGATGAAGTCAGTCACTGAAAATCTTTGGCTTTTGCAAGCTGCTCCTGAGGGGGAGGGGGGGGGGAGAGATAGGAGGGGGGGTTGTTTGTGCTACAACTCTTGTAGTAAGATCACTACAGTGTGTGCTGTCTGTGAGAGATCTGTGTTTATATGAACACTTGTTTTCCTGCATACATGCAATGTGTGCATCTGCTGAGAAAATAAACAAGTGTCCATATAAACACATAGAAACATCTCAAGACAGCACACACTCAACATATGCCTCAGATACACACAATGACACCGCTTCATGCTGGAGGGAAATGAAGATGTCAGAGCTGCAGCTGCTCCGTCTGCTAAGAGCACACATCTTCTCTCTCCTCTGCAGTGAGTGACAAGCCAGGATCTGCTGCCCTGTACAGCAGCACAGACAGGAGGATACAGAGCCCCCCATCTGAGTGATTTCCACTGAACTTTCTATGCTTGCACAAAAAGGCAATGCAGTGCAGTGAGGTCACTACATGAATATTCATTTCTTGGGAAGTGTGCAGTAGAGAAGTGATCACCCAGTGTGATTGACAGATGGAATTAATCTCTTTTTTGCAATTTACACAGGATAGGGGTTTAGTATAAATAAAAGATATACATACACATAAAGAGCTTTCACCAGAGGTATTAGAAAATAATATCAGTCACATATAGATTTTTGACCTGACAGATTAGCTTTAACTTTCTGGAACAATTTCAAGGGTGTCAACACGTTCAGCCATGAGTGTAAATATACACACTTTGTGTGTGATATTATATATAAGGAAGAGATTGGAAGTAGAACTGCACTGGAAATCATTGAGAAAAAAAAGGCTTCATATGAGGAGCTGAAACAATGTATGTATCTCCCCTCTTGTATCTGTACAACCGAATTGTCAACATTTATTGTTACTTGTATTGTCACTATGTTACTTGTCCTAGTCTGCCCTTTTAGCATGTAAAGCGCCATAGAATATAATGGCGCTATATAAATAAATAATAATAATAATAATATCTACTTTTCCACATGATTCCATTGGAGGCATGTGTGCGTATGCAAGTAATTTGTAAACAATTATTTGGCAAGAAGTCTAGGAACATGATCAAACTAGATTTCGTATCAGCTATTCAGATAAACTTTGTTCCACAAAACATATAACTGTGTGATATTTGCAGACTGACTTATGGTGCAATTTATGAGCTGCTCACGTAAGATAAAGAACGTTGTTTAGATAAAGTTTCAGACTAGACTGTCAGACCTACAGTGTCCGTACCTGCTGAGATCTGTTCATAGCCAAACAGGAGCAGGAAACCACCAGTTGAAAGATAAAGATGAGGATTAACACCACCATGTACTGAAATTCCAGTTAAGGATAATGGAAACTGATCTTCATTAAAAACATTTGCTATATACCGGTATTTATATTATATAAAGTAGTAATACACTTACAAACTAATGATATTTCTACAACAAAGCACAAAGTTACGTTAAAACCAAGCACACCATGTTTTTCTTATGAAATTTTCAATAAGTTTGATGTGTCACATGACCCTCTTCGCATCGAAAAAAGTAAAGTTGGATCTAAAATGGCCGACTTCAAAATGGCCGCCATGGTCAGCACCCATCTGTATACAAGGACGCAGTGCTAGGCTCACACCATTTTTATTTATTTTACTTATATAGCGCCATCACATTCTACAGTGCCTTCAAGACACCATCGCCACAATCTTTATTTCCTATCAGTTAAAGGAAACCTGACCCCTCCAAATCACCCCCAACCCTATGAATACCTGTCCCTGCACCCTGAAACATCCTTTCTAGCGGTTCTTTTGTGTAAAAAATGAGTGGGGTAACATTGCCAAAAAGACAATTATCCACTTACAAATCTACGACTTCTTCTCCTTGAATTCCGTGTGCGATCCTAAGCCCGCCTGAGCCGCTCATTATCATGCCCCGATGGGCGTGATAAATAATCCTTCTCCTCCTCGCCCTGCTGTATGGGCGTAATAGCCGGTGTGACGCTATTTGCGTCACATCCAGTCATGGCGACGTCGGCACACCCTTTAGGTGTAAAGTAAAAGCCGCGCACGTGCAATGCGCATGGTGAGGTTGGCGGTACTCCTGTATTTAGATTTTTAAATGCATTATTTTAATCATGCTTCCATTAAAAAAAACATACAAAGTTGGCATTCATATAAACAGTATGCATGTTTATACACGACACCAATTTTTCTTTTTACAAAGTAAAAAAGTGCACAAACAAGAAAAAGGACCAATAAAACTTCCAAATCTCTGAATATTTACTATATCGGGCAAGTATGATTTGATCTTATAGGAAGTATCACCTGTCAAAGGCCAGCTTTTTTTGATCTGAGTACAGAGAGTACAAACAGGCCTGCTAACTATATATTGTGGTTCCACATCTCCAAGGAGTCAGCATGTAACCTTGGGAAGGTAGTATGTTTTGTATGCTGGCTTTGCTGAGATCATATTTGGAACAGAGCATTTAATACTAAGCTTACTATAGTTCATGCAAAAAGCCTACCCTTGACAGGTGATACTTCCTATAAGCTCAAATCATACTTACCTGATATAGTAAATATACAGGGAGTATATTCAGAGATTTATTATTGGTCCTTTTTCTCGTTTGTGCACTTTTTCACTTTGTAAAAACAAAAAAAGAAAATTTGATGTCCTGTATTAACATGCATACTGTTTATATAAATGCCAACTTTGTCTGTTTTTTTTATGGAAACATGATTAAAATGATGCATTTTAAAATCTAAATACAGTATGGGCTATTGTGTGACATTCAATGTAATTCAGGGCAGAAACCCTACTCTTTATCTGGTTGAACTAATGACTATATGTTGGAGGGGCCCTTTTTGGCTGACAGCCACAACTATATACATTGAGTGGGTAGCAAAATTTGGGTTCATATCCATTAACACAGGGCGTTTTTTGGTCTGTTTTTGCTTGTCAAGTTTTTGTAGCCAAAACCAGGAGTGGGTGATAAATACAGAAGTGGAGCACATGTTTCTACTATACTTTTCCTCTGATTGCTCCACTCCTGGTTTGGCTACAAAAACGGACGAGCAAAAACAGACCAAAATTGCACGGTATGAATGGAGCCAAAGCCACTGTTCCCTAGAGTAGATTTAACCTGATTTTATGAAAACCAGTTAAAGACATCTAGTAACTTAAAGGGAACCTGTCACCTGGATCTAAGCCCCTACACCATCACTACCTGTCCCTGCACCTTCCTAGCTGCTTCCTATCTATCCCTCTCTGAGCTAAATCCGCCCTATAAAACAGCAGAAAAAGAACTTAGAACTTACAGAAGTCCCTGAGGCTGGGGACTGAAAAGGCGGGCCCAAGCTCCATTCTGCCCCTCCTCAATGCAGCAGCACACGCCCCGCTGGGTGGCTTTATTCTTTCTTCATCGCCGCCTCCTCCATTTGGAACCTCCCGCCTGCTTTACTGCTATCATGTGTTGATGCGACCTCGATGTGTCCCCTGACTGGGACACAGCATATGGGAGATTGTATCTTCTGCTCGGCAGCGGCACACACAGGGTTAGCTGCTATTGGAGCTGAGTGCTGATTGAAAGCACTGATGCCCAGGTGTGCGGGTGAATAGGAGATGATATGAGCTGCCCTGGGCTGTGGGGAGGGGGTGGAGTGTGTCAGGACAGCAGCAGGAGCTGCTGTGTAGAGAGCTGTGTGAAGATTTAACACAGCCTGTGAGCTCTCTCAGAGTGGACGTTCATGAGGCTAATGAGCAGACAGTGAGGAGAGAAAGGTTGTGTGCTGACCTAACACAGCCTACCCCGGGGAAGGTACAGAGCTTCTATATCAGCTGTTGGGATTGTATGAGGTTGTACTCGGCTGTGCCCCGGAACCTGGAGGTCTTTGAATACCTGAACTGTGCCATTAAACTCTGTGCTGTGTGAGCAAATACCTGAGTCACTGCCTTCTGTCGTGCCGATCCTAACCGCTACGTTACAGTGTAAAGCGGGTGGGAGATTCCAAATGGTGGGGATGGCGATGAAAAAAGAATAACGCCACCCAGGGGGCGTGTGCTGCTGCATCGAGGAGGGGCAGAATGTAGCCTGGCACCGTCTTTTCAGTCCCCAGCCTCAGGGACTTCTGTAAGTTATAAGTTATAACTTAAAACTGCTGTTTTATAGGGAGGATTTAGCTCAGAGAGGGATAGATAGGGAGCAGCTAGGAAGGTGCAGGGACAGGTAGTGATAGTGTAGGGGCTTAGATCCAGGTGACAGGTTCCCTTTAAGTGACACATTGTGGTCTCAGGAGTCTCCTATACTGCTGTATTCCATCATCAAATAAAACAGAATACAAACATTCATCCAAGGTTTGAGGATTCCCATTGGAGCAGCAGTTTGCGATGCTTTTTGCAACTGGCCATTAAAGACATTTTCTTTCCATATTCCCCACCATGCTTGGCAACCCCTATGCTATTAGTCACAGTGGTTCTCATTCTGGTAGACTGAAGAACTGAATATGTCCACGTGTTTCACGGTCAGCCATTAGACAGCTGATCCTACCACTTATGTGTGCACTACTATGATGTATATTCTACTCTTCTTAATGTCGCCACTTACATCTTTGGAGGAAGCGCGTGCTGCTGACCTCTCTCTTTCTCAAGATGTAAGTAATACATCCAAAGGCGGGGAGGCTGCTGGTCGCAGGGATCACGTGATATAACAATGTTCCGCCATCGCTGGAGTAGTGAGTACTGACACCACTGGAACAGCGCTGGCACCAGAGGCGAATACAACTGATTATTTTAAAATGGGGAAACTTTTGGATTGAGAAAGGGTTGTCCGAGTAGTGGACAACACATTTAAATCCAGGGCTAGATAAATGGCAGATATCAGGCTATAAATGAGCCTTCAAATGTGCTGCACAATGCTGGAGACATAGAGCAAGATGCATGCGAGATACTCGGATGACTCATCCAGAACAGCCGCCAGCTCTCTGGACAGGAACGCGTCAGCCGCATAGAAACACATGCAGCTCCCATGCTCCTGTCCAGAGAGTCAGCGGCTGTTCTGGATGAGTCATGTGAGTATTTCACATGAGCCTCTAGCCTAATACTGAGATAACATTTCAATTGTCTGGCCCACACAGACTTGTCTGAGGCTTGTATCACATATCCATCTTTTTCATGTGTGCTCTCCATTACTTTGCAGATTCACTGTAATGAATGAGAGTTTTCAAATGTTGTTTCTCTGTAAACTGGTTGTTTGTTTTCCCCTTCCCCCTCCCCTAAAAAAAAAAATAAAAAAGACATTCTACTATGATTCTTGATGTGTGAAATGAGCTGAACTGGCCACTAATATCTGTGTGCCCACATTCATCTTCTGACTGGGCAAAATGGCATTTTTTAATATTCAGACATCACATAAATGGATATCACTGCAGCTTAAAGGATACTATAAACAGCATGACTTGATGGTGACTGACGGCTCCAATTAATCCAATGATGGCAATTAGTAGAAGGAAAACTCCAATTGCTATGACTCCCCCGATAATGTGGAGGCTGGATACTATGCCAAAGCCTTTGCCCCATGCGGCCACTCCTATTAACAAGAGCCCCACGAGCTGAAAGAGAAAAAATAAAAGGAAGAGTAAATATAGGTAAATGATTATTAATTATTTATATAGCACCATTAATTCAATGGTGCTGGCATGAGAAGGGATTACATACAAGACACAGGTATAGGTTACAGTAAGCAAGACTGGTAGAGGGAGGAGGACCCTGCCCTAGAGGTCTTACCGTATATACTCGTGTATAAGCCGAGTTTTTCAGCACATAAAATGTGCTGAAAAGTCCCCCCCCCCCTCGGCTTATACACGAGTCATATACTCGGTATACAGACACCCCCCATCAGTGGTGTATACAGGGCCCCCCCCGCCCTTGCTGCCAGTCACCTGTAAAGGAATAGATCATTATACTTATCCCTGTCGTGTCGCCACCGCTCTCTGACACAGCGCGCTCCTCCGGCTTCATCCTGGCTTCTGTAGCCTGGTATACAGGCCACTGGGGCCTGTATACACCACTGGGGCCTGTATACACCACTGGGGCCTGTATACACTACTAATGAGGCTGCTGTATACTACTGGGGCTGCTGTATATACTGCTGGGACCTGTATACACCACTGGGGAGGCTGCTGTATACTACCACTGGGGAGGCTGCTGTATACTACCACTGGGGAGGCTGCTGTATACTACCACTGGGGAGGCCTGTATACCACTGGGGAGGCCTGTATACCACACTGCTGGGGGCTGTATACCTGTGCTGGGGTCCACCCTCGGCTTATACACAAGTCAATAGGTTTTCCCAGGTTTTGGGGGCAAAAGTAGGGGGTCGGCTTATACACGAGTATATACGGTACATTCTGAATGTTATTAACCATGAACAATGGGATAATATAACCTGATAACTTGATCATTGATGTAGTCCACTGTGAGACAATGAAATGGGACAATGAAATGGGAAAGTCTCTAACCCACCGGTAATACCAGAACATTGAGGGATCCAAGAAACACAGCTTATTCGGTCTCTTCTAATTGACCTTCAATGATGTCCATGGGGCTTTATCATCAGCTAAAATTTGGAACAAAGACTTCTACAAATGTTTATACAAAAAAAACACCGCAGAACCCCCAGACAAGATAAAAGGAGCAGGGAACGCTACAATACAGAAAAAATTATTTCAGCTTACCACTTGAAGGCCATTTAGGACGCTTCAGCACAGATGTAGCCCTGTCCAGGCTAAGCACAGCTATATCCAAGCAAGAAAAACCTCTACAGTATTTTATGTACATCCGAAAAAAGTTACACATATAGACAAAAAAAGTAACCCCTCAACCCCCTTAAATGATATGTTTCCACAGATGCTTTTTACTGAAGAGTTTTTTGCAAAAAAGTCACATATCGCTCCTTTAACGCTCGCTGGAAACATTTTTCTTGCTTAGAGAACGCTAAAGACTACATTTTCTAATAGCAGTGATTTCTAATCAGTTTCCAGGTAGCCCAGAGGTTACAATACCTGTAGGCAGGTCTGTGCAGCCAGAGTCCATTTTCGTGAAGTCAGAGTTGGTATAAAATGGTCCGACTCCGAAAACATATAATAAATTGGGTACAGGGTGGGCCATCTATAGGGATACACCTAAATAAAAAGGGTATGGTTGGTGATATCAACTTGAAATAACTCATGAAATAATAAAGTTACGTTAAAACCAAGCACACCATTGTTTTTCTTATGAAATTCTCAATAACTTTGATGTGTCACATGACCCTCTTCCTAATGAAAAAAATAAAGATGGATCCAAAATGGCTGACTTCAAAATGGACGCCATGGTCACCACCCATCTGGAAAAGTTTTCCCCCTCCCATATACTAATGTGCCACAAACAGGAAGTTGATACCACTCCCATTTTATTTAGGGGTATCAATATAGATGGCCCACCCTGTAGTTCAATGCAGAACGTGCTAAATATTATTATGTTCTATGTAAATATCTTGATTATTGTATCATAATAATGATTAAAGACTGATGATCAGCTGTTTCTTCAAATCACCCGCGCTGACACCGGCGGGAGAGCAGCTGTGGCCAACGCCAGTGTGAAACCACCCTTAGCAGCGATTCGGCCCAGCATTATCTGCTTATATAAAATGAGAACGTGTATGGTCAGCCTGACCATAGTTCACTCCAGGGATGAGGGGATATTATACAACTGCTGTCCTTACAATGTTGCATTTAGCAGAAAAGAAATACAGTAAATATAGATTCTGGATCAGGTCAGGTCGTGCTTTTCTCCAAAAAATAAATCACGTGTAGTACTTTTTCCTGTTGAAAAAACAGAATCAAGGTCACATTCTAGTACCTGCCAGGTCAGCCCAAATAAAAGGCAGTGAATGAACTGGGGACACTGACGAAAAGCCAGCACAAAGGACAAAGTCACACAATGCTGAAACAAACCACATACTTACCTAGCAGAGACAGGTTTTGGTAAATGTGTGTTTTTGGGGGAGGGTGTGTAACAATTGAGCCCCCTCCAATAATTAATTAGCAAGAAGTGCACATTACTCAGTCTGGCATGTACAGACTGCTAAAAATGTAGACAAACATGGCTGCTTCTTCCAGCTCTATGAGTTATATGTACGGCTCAGCTTACTCCACTTCATGGAGCAGACCACCAACACCAGAGAACGAAGGGGAGCAGACCTCCAGAAAACGAAGGGGAGCAGACCTCCAGAAAACGAAGGGGGAGCAGACCTCCAGAAAACGAAGGGGGAGCAGACCTCCAGAAAACGAAGGGGGAGCAGACCTCCAGAAAACGAAGGGGGAGCAGACCTCCAGAAAACGAAGGGGGAGCAGACCTCCAGAAAACGAAGGGGGAGCAGACCTCCAGAAAACGAAGGGGGAGCAGACCTCCAGAAAACGAAGGGGGAGCAGACCTCCAGAAAACGAAGGGGGAGCAGACCTCCAGAAAACGAAGGGGGAGCAGACCTCCAGAAAACGAAGGGGGAGCAGACCTCCAGAAAACGAAGGGGGAGCAGACCTCCAGAAAACGAAGGGGGAGCAGACCTCCAGAAAACGAAGGGGGAGCAGACCTCCAGAAAACGAAGGGGGAGCAGACCTCCAGAAAACGAAGGGGGAGCAGACCTCCAGAAAACGAAGGGGGAGCAGACCTCCAGAAAACGAAGGGGGAGCAGACCTCCAGAAAACGAAGGGGGAGCAGACCTCCAGAAAACGAAGGGGGAGCAGACCTCCAGAAAACGAAGGGGGAGCAGACCTCCAGAAAACGAAGGGGGAGCAGACCTCCAGAAAACGAAGGGGGAGCAGACCTCCAGAAAACGAAGGGGGAGCAGACCTCCAGAAAACGAAGGGGGAGCAGACCTCCAGAAAACGAAGGGGGAGCAGACCTCCAGAAAACGAAGGGGGAGCAGACCTCCAGAAAACGAAGGGGGAGCAGACCTCCAGAAAACGAAGGGGGAGCAGACCTCCAGAAAACGAAGGGGGAGCAGACCTCCAGAAAACGAAGGGGGAGCAGACCTCCAGAAAACGAAGGGGGAGCAGACCTCCAGAAAACGAAGGGGGAGCAGACCTCCAGAAAACGAAGGGGGAGCAGACCTCCAGAAAACGAAGGGGGAGCAGACCTCCAGAAAACGAAGGGGGAGCAGACCTCCAGAAAACGAAGGGGGAGCAGACCTCCAGAAAACGAAGGGGGAGCAGACCTCCAGAAAACGAAGGGGGAGCAGACCTCCAGAAAACGAAGGGGGAGCAGACCTCCAGAAAACGAAGGGGGAGCAGACCTCCAGAAAACGAAGGGGGAGCAGACCTCCAGAAAACGAAGGGGAGCAGACCTCCAGAAAACGAAGGGGGAGCAGACCTCCAGAAAACGAAGGGGGAGCAGACCTCCAGAAAACGAAGGGGGAGCAGACCTCCAGAAAACGAAGGGGAGCAGACCTCCAGAAAACGAAGGGGGAGCAGACCTCCAGAAAACGAAGGGGAGCAGACCTCCAGAAAACGAAGGGGAGCAGACCTCCAGAAAACGAAGGGGAGCAGACCTCCAGAAAACGAAGGGGAGCAGACCTCCAGAAAACGAAGGGGAGCAGACCTCCAGAAAACGAAGGGGAGCAGACCTCCAGAAAACGAAGGGGAGCAGACCTCCAGAAAACGAAGGGGAGCAGACCTCCAGAAAACGAAGGGGAGCAGACCTCCAGAAAACGAAGGGGAGCAGACCTCCAGAAAACGAAGGGGAGCAGACCTCCAGAAAACGAAGGGGAGCAGACCTCCAGAAAACGAAGGGGAGCAGACCTCCAGAAAACGAAGGGGAGCAGACCTCCAGAAAACGAAGGGGAGCAGACCTCCAGAAAACGAAGGGGAGCAGACCTCCAGAAAACGAAGGGGAGCAGACCTCCAGAAAACGAAGGGGAGCAGACCTCCAGAAAACGAAGGGGAGCAGACCTCCAGAAAACGAAGGGGAGCAGACCTCCAGAAAACGAAGGGGAGCAGACCTCCAGAAAACGAAGGGGAGCAGACCTCCAGAAAACGAAGGGGAGCAGACCTCCAGAAAACGAAGGGGAGCAGACCTCCAGAAAACGAAGGGGAGCAGACCTCCAGAAAACGAAGGGGAGCAGACCTCCAGAAAACGAAGGGGAGCAGACCTCCAGAAAACGAAGGGGAGCAGACCTCCAGAAAACGAAGGGGAGCAGACCTCCAGAAAACGAAGGGGAGCAGACCTCCAGAAAACGAAGGGGAGCAGACCTCCAGAAAACGAAGGGGAGCAGACCTCCAGAAAACGAAGGGGAGCAGACCTCCAGAAAACGAAGGGGAGCAGACCTCCAGAAAACGAAGGGGAGCAGACCTCCAGAAAACGAAGGGGAGCAGACCTCCAGAAAACGAAGGGGAGCAGACCTCCAGAAAACGAAGGGGAGCAGACCTCCAGAAAACGAAGGGGAGCAGACCTCCAGAAAACGAAGGGGAGCAGACCTCCAGAAAACGAAGGGGAGCAGACCTCCAGAAAACGAAGGGAGCAGACCTCCAGAAAACGAAGGGGAGCAGACCTCCAGAAAACGAAGGGAGCAGACCTCCAGAAAACGAAGGGGAGCAGACCTCCAGAAAACGAAGGGGAGCAGACCTCCAGAAAACGAAGGGGAGCAGACCTCCAGAAAACGAAGGGAGCAGACCTCCAGAAAACGAAGGGGAGCAGACCTCCAGAAAACGAAGGGGAGCAGACCTCCAGAAAACGAAGGGGAGCAGACCTCCAGAAAACGAAGGGGAGCAGACCTCCAGAAAACGAAGGGGAGCAGACCTCCAGAAAACGAAGGGGAGCAGACCTCCAGAAAACGAAGGGGAGCAGACCTCCAGAAAACGAAAGGGGAGCAGACCTCCAGAAAACGAAGGGGAGCAGACCTCCAGAAAACGAAGGGGAGCAGACCTCCAGAAAACGAAGGGGAGCAGACCTCCAGAAAACGAAGGGGAGCAGACCTCCAGAAAACGAAGGGGAGCAGACCTCCAGAAAACGAAGGGGAGCAGACCTCCCCAATACTTGAAAATCTGTTGACATGCAAACTGCTGCTACATTCCTTCATAATGGGAGTGCAGGACACAAGAGGAGCACTCGCCTATCTCTGTAGGTCCCTAGAGAATGATGTGCATCTCTGCTCCATTTGTCGACCACCACTCTGTGGGGCTCTTTACAGCTCTTGGATTCCAGCAATCAAAAGGGTATCCTTTTTTAGGATCTAGTCTGACCCGTATCCTAAGAGACACATGAGCTGAAAAGGGAATGATGCTCTGAGGGGTCTCTGCACACTAGGGACTGGTCTTGTGACACATTACAAGTGAAACATTAGTGCACAAAAGTGATAATTTGATTTGAAATAAATTCAACAATCATCAGTGTCTTGTGCAAACTTACTGGTACTGAGGTCATACACTTTCAGATACAAGTTATTTAGGCATCTTTCAGATACAAGTTATTTAGGCATCTTTCAGATACAAGTTATTTAGGCATCTTTCAGATACAAGTTATTTTACATGTATAAAAACCTCCTGGAAAAAACGCCAGAATGCCATCTGTGTTCTTGATCTGAGCATCATTAATGTCAGTTTTAACCATCAAGATTTAATCAGTGATTTTCTCAAACGGATAAATATGTGACTACTACAAAGTTTCTCCCATCCACTACAATGTTATTCACAGACAGCACAAGGGGCTGCACACTTATGCCATCTGTGTGTTGTCCATGATTTTCACAGACCCATAGTCTGGTACTTTTCATCTGTGATGCTGACAAAAAAAAAAAAATGAACATGTGAACAGCCCCATAGACTATAAAGGGTACACGGGATACCCATGAAAACACCGGATAGAACATGTCCATATGTCCAATCTTCATTTACAAGACCGTGAAAAATATTTCTCCCAATCCCCCTCCCCCATACACTCTGGCATGTGTACAACACCCATGGCAGAGGCTCATAGTGTGTGACATGCCGAGACCCAAGACAAGACTGCTGAAGCCACCAATAGGCTGTTAACACTCATGTGCCAGTGTTACTGAGGGGCAATGTCAACAAAGGCTTTCTGAACTGAGATGTGGTATACTTTATTTCCTTATTTTAGCACATCGCTGTGGTTTTACATTTTTTTCCTCCCAGACAGGAAACCTTTTACCACATAGATTTCTGGAGCATGGGTACACTGCCCTCAGTTTCAAAGAGGGAAAAACAAGCTGCAGCTTCTGCTCAAAGTGTAATGCCAGACGGCTGCTTGACAAGCACAGTGTGTACACTACATGGGCACTCAATACCTGTTTGCTCACTCCACTTGCACAATGTTGGGCTCATTCAAATATTTCTGTGTGATAACAACATCTGTTCATTTGTTTAGCAGATACACACATTACATGTCTGCAGAAAAAACAATGTTCATATGATAGAAATCTCTTACACACCGCACAGTGCAGGACAAAACACCCCCCTCCCAGCACACAGCACAGAGGGGAGGACAGAACACCAGCTTGGGTGGGTGTGGATATTTAAATAACACTTATACAGCAGCCAGACTAAACCTCTGTAAAAGTAATGAACAAGACTAATGCACCAGCTCCCTGCAGGGTGTGAAAATGCTTATAGCTAGGAAACTACAAAAAGGTACAATAATAATTTTACAGGTTTTTAAAAGGTCTGCCTAGGCCCTATTCAAGGGAAATACTAGTATACTGGAAAAATGACCTAACAGTCTCTAAGTTAAATGAGCCTCTTAAAGATTTCAGGACATCCTACTCCAATGCACGCCTTCCTTAGGCTGGCGGGTACAACACCATTCTTAGGGTGAGTTCACATGGCCAGTGATCAGTTAGAACAGATCCTGCAGAGATATATTGGAAAAATTAGGTCTGACCGATCCATTTTTTTTTTTTTAACATGGGAGTCTATGGAGAACAGATCCGTTAATGGATTGCTACAAATGCAAGAAAAACAAATGTCCAAATAGAAATCAGGCACCGGATCCATTCTCCATAGACTCCAATGTAAAAAAATGGATTGGGCAGACATCAGTTATTTACTGACGAACACAAAATTTTTTGTTCCAACAGATCTCTGCAGGATCCGTTCTTGTGGATGATTACTGGATGTGTGAGCTCAGCCTTACCGAATTGGCCCTGATGTACTCTCATCTTTACTCATGTTCTTTACTAAAAAAGGGGAATTAATGAAACACAGAAACCAAATAACCACACACAAAACAGAAGTGCATGTAGTTTCCATACAGCAGCACTATCAATTACAACAGATGTGCCCTTTGCACTAATTTCTCACTTTCACTGTAAGTGAAAGGCCATTATTTTGCCCAATAACATAGGGAAGGACTCCCTGCTTTCCTTGCTGATTTAGTCCTTGGAGAGTGCAGTTTTCTGTACTTGCAGTTTTGGGTTGGTGTCTACGCCAAGCACCGACAGTATCAGAATACTTCTAAATACACTTCTCCACATTAACACTGCAAATTGATAAACATGAAAATTATGAACAGAAAAATTATTTTTCCAAAACATCTGAGATCCCTCACCTGCATTTCAGGTTACACTAACAACTCAGCGGTATATTGTTATTGTTCCCGCCCTGCTCCGTGTTATACATGGAGCAGGGCAGGAATAATTGCTGACGTCAGGGCGGGAGGCGGGTCAGGAGTGCGGGGCCGACACTAGCAAGACCTCGCTCAGCACATGCGTGAAGGGGCACAAGTAGACGCAGGCGTAGAGCAAGGAAAGCTGACAAGGCATCAAGGAGGCGGCGAGGAGAGGGAGGAACAGAGAAGCAGGGGGCAGGAATAGCCCCCGGGAAGGAGCTGACTCATGGATCTGGTAATGCCCTCTTGATTATGTTGTACACATTTTAAAAGGTTGTATTTAATGATTAAAAATTAGAAACATATGGGGGAACCCCTTGCCTGAATGCATTCAGTGCTGCCTTTAGATTGAAATCTTTGGGGGGTGGTGACAGGTCCTCTTTAATTATCCCAGGAGCCATGTTTCAACATAATTCACCAGGCCACAAGTCACTCATGCTCATGTGAGCAGCCTGCGTGGCCTAAATGTACTACCATGGCCTTTAGAGTCTCCACATCTGTCTCCCATTGAACACATCTGGGATGCCATTGGCTGGCAATTGCAAAGGGAACTGCCAGCAGTGAATCTTGATAATTTGTGTGACCAAGTTCATTCAGTGTGGCAGAACATTCATCAGACAACCATTATTAACCTCAATGATAGCAGTCAAGAGTAAAATGCTTGTATTTCTACACATGATGCTCATATTTGATACTGAATAAATATAGATGTTTTGAAGATGCATGTCTACTTGTCCTGAGATTTCCACAACTTTTCCTTCCTGGTGTTGCAATACAGGGATTTTTGTGTACTCACCGTAAAATCCTTTTCTCCTAGCTCATCATTGGGGGACACAGGACCATGGGTGTGTGCTTTTTTGCCACTAGGAGGTGACACTAAGTATAGAAAAAAGTTAAGCCCTCCTTCCTGCAGTATACACATGTCCGTGGGTGTAGCTAGTCAGTTTTAGTACTAAAGCAGTAGGAGAGCATGTTAACGTAACAAGGTACAAAAGGCGTGAGCTGGGGTCTGTACAGATTATTGAAGTTTAAAAGGGCGGGTGCTGTATCCCCCAATGATGAGCTAGGAGAAAAGGATTTTACGGTGAGTACACAAAAATCCTGTTTCTCCTTCACATCATTGGGGGACACAGGACCATGGGACGTCCTAAAGCAGTCCCTGGGTGGGAATTAGTTGAGTAGCAGTCAAGCATCAATTATGCATCAGCCGCCTACAGATACACGACCGACGCTTGCAAAGTTTTTTCCTACCTAGGCTCGCGTCTGCGGAGGCCCGGGTGTGAATGTTTTAGTATTTGGCAAAGGTATGCCAGCCGGACTAGGTTGCTGCCTTGTAAACTTGAGTTGCCTGAGGTCTTGTGTTGGCTGGCCTTCAAGGCACCCACCGATTGAGTTGAGTGAGCCCTGATCCCTACTGCAATTGTCATGCATTTGACAAGGTAAGACTCTTGGATTGCTGAGCGGATGTACCTTGCCGATGTGGATTTAGGAGCAGCTATTCTTTTTCTTGGTCCTTTGGGGAGAACAAACAGCGTTTCAGCTTAACAGACTGACTATACGGGAGCTGTAGCGTCTGAGGGCCTTTACTAGGTCCCGGGTATGAAGCTACTTTTGAGGCGTTGTACCGAAGCTGGGAAAAAGGATGGTAGGATGATGCCCTAATTGAGGTGGGGATAGGACACCACCTTGGAGGTCCCAGACGGCCAAGGGTGTTTTGTAGGGGGGCAGTATGTGCGTGGCCTCTTGGATGAATATTTTGACCGGTTGTTTAGGTGCCGTCTTGCGTTGGAATAGGACACCAAGGGTGGAGGTTTGGCTGTTGATGGAGCTGAGCGCTAGGCCAGAGCTTAGGGCGGCTTGAGGAAGCTCCAGGACTCTAGGGGTGGAAAAGGGGATGGGTTACAGTTGCGGTTTGTGCACCAACGGGAGAATGTTGTGTAGGTGTGGCAATAGATGTGTGAGGACAGTGTTTTTTTGTTTTTGTTTTTTTGAGCATTAATTATGGCGGTTATGACCTCTGTTGAAAAACACCTGTTTGTGTCTAGGATTAAATAGCCACACCGTTAATGACGGGGCCCCCGAGTTCTTGTGGCACATGGGGGCTCTGGTAGAGAGGGACCGATCGGATTGCGAGTGTGTTGGGCGTGTTGGTGATAAGCTGTACGAGCTCTACGCACTATGCCCATTGTGGCTATTCTGGGGTGGTGAGTACTGCTTGACCCTCTTTTGCTTTGATCTTCTTGATCACCTGCAGGTTTAGCGGCAGTGGGGAAAAGGTTGAGCCCCAGTACGCTTGTGCATGCAAAAATTGTCCCGAACTTAGTTTTGCACCCTTTCCGCGAAAATCTTTAGCAAAAAGGCAGAAGAATCCTTTTAACGTTCTGAAAAGAAAACCAGAGTTTGTATGGGAGTTGGAATTGGCGCCAGGGCAGGGCCAGCGAGTCCGCTGTGAGTGCTAGCGCATCCTGGAACCTGACTACAAAGGTAGGGACGTTTGAGTTTATTCTTGATGCCGTGAGATCTACGTCGGGGGTTTCCCAGTGCCGACGGGTTGGTAGGACGACTTCTGGATGTAGAGATCATTTTACTGAGGCCAGTCTCTTGCGGCTTAGGAAGTTTGCTGGCTAGCTATCCACTCCTAGGATGTGGACTGGCGACATGACCGCTCCAGGTATACTGTGAATCAACCACAGCTCACACCACCGACTGTGGAATGGCTTCAATTGGATTTGAACCTGGGTCTTGATGCTACAGTGATTACTGCCACCACTGCGCCACGCTCACCCTGCCGGGGTGAGGTTGAGCGGCTAGAAGGTGAAAGTGTTGGATCGCGAATCGTCTGTAACCTTAGAATGTTGATTGGGAGGTGTGGCTTTTGGGCTGTGCAGTGGTCCTGGGCCGCGTATTGCCAATAGACGGGCCCCTGGCTGAGTAGGCTGGTGGTATTGGTTGCAAGTGATCACTGGATTAGGAGGAATGATTTCCCTTGTGTTAGAGAGGGTTGCCGTGTCCACCGGGTGAGTGCCTTTTTGACTTGGGTGGGTAGGCGGTGTCTGCGGTCGAGGCTGAAGGGACTTCTGTCTGAGAGTGGGGCCAGATGTAAGGGTTGAATGTGTAGCTGAGCGTAGGGAGATGTTTCCATTGCCGCTACCATTTTTCCCGGGACTTCCATGCTAAAGCGGATGGACTGGGGAGTACTAATGCAAGAAGCGCAAGCTACTTTGTGGATAGCTTTTTTTGTCTTGAGGTGGTATGACTAGCTCCTGTTCGGTGTGAGTTCATCCTTAGAAAGTTTATAGTTTGGGCAGGGATGGCTTGTCTGGGTTTACGAGCCACTCGTGGAGGGTATGTCCATTGTTATTTGGACACATTGGAAAGGTGTTTGGATCCTTGATTGGCGGGTTGTGGAAATGGGTGGGAAGACCCGTGACCACGAGTGTAGAATGGTCATGACCGCCGCCATGACTTATTGGTAATAATGTTTTGTAACAACAAACAGGTTTGAGTAGAAAGCCTTTAAACTATTAGGTCTCTGGTACTGGTGCTATGACACCGGTCAGAGTAGAGAGTTGGTGGCCTTGAACAACAGATTTAGTTTGCCTTGGTTTTGAATGAGATCGGGGTATCCCAGTTCGCTTGGGTAGGCTGCACTGTGACTGTGTTAGCAGTCGATGAGGGCTATCCCGATTTCCCATGAGGGGTACACGGTCGTGACTACAGCTATGGGTAGCGACAGGACCACTTGAGCCTTTGTTGGGGAAGAAATATGCCTTCCCCCCTCCCTCCATGGCTTTGGGAATGAGCTGGTTAAGCTTTTCACCTAATAGGCGACCACCTTGGTATTGTAGCTTTATGAGGGACCCTTTAGATGTGGAGACCACCGTCTGATCCATAGGGTTTAGCGCATTGAGATGGCGTTCGCCGCTGCTAACGCAGAACAGTTGGCTGTGTCTATGGATGTACTAAGAGGTATTCCACGGCCATTTAAAGTTGGTTGAGGTCAGTTGTCTGGTGAGGGGCTGTGGAGTTGTAATAATGCGCGTAGCGCATGCAATGTTGGACACCACTGCTTTAGCAACCTACGCCGTAGCGAAGGACAGTGAGAGGTGCCGGGACTGAGGCTCCAAATACAGTGCGTGCCAGGCTGTTCAATTGGCAGTTTTTTAGGGTCCTTGATAGAGAAACTGTCTGAGAGCGCAAGCAGGGTTTTGTTAGCTGGGTGCGACGCTAGAGGGTCGAAGGCTGGCGACTTGACCCGTTGTATATGATGGCCTGCAGCACAGGGGTACTTGGCTTTGTTAGGTCTGCAACTTGCTAAGCGCTTGTTTGTCCAGTACTCGTGATGTCGGGTTATGTTCTTACAGTCGTCGTGAGTAGAGAAGACTCGACAAGGGGGTTTTGCCTTTATGAAGAACACTGGGGCGGTGGCCTGGTCGTCACTGACTAGTAGTGTTTTGTTAACGACCTCGATGAGGTTGTCGACCATTTCTGGGGTGCCTGTTGTCTGACAGTCTGGGGGTGAGCCCGGCTGTGGGCGTTTCTGTTTGAAGGGTGACTCAGGCTGGTAGTGGGGCAACGAGGGGCGAGGTGCGTCACTTATAAGAGACTTGTTAGGGGATTATCCCTGGGATGGACCTGTATGAGTCAAGTCTTCCGGTCGGCAGGGGGCTGCAGGCTGGGAGCATTTCCTGTCAGAGTGGGAGCGGTGACATTTGTTGTCACTAGCTATATGTGCACTGGGAAGCGACTGCATCTTCTGGGTTAATGAGTCGGCCCGTTTAGTCAGTGCCAGGCCAAGGGGGAGTGTTAAACACACTGGGTACTGCGTTAGCGGTAGGCTCAGTGGGGCGCTGGGGTTTGGAATTTAGGCAAAGTTGCGATACGTGTTTCCATGAGGGCGGAATCTGACTGGTGGTGCCCAATGTCTTGCTTCCTGTGCTGTTTTGTTATTTCTTTTGGTGGTTTTGGGTCTGTCATAGTCATGGGCGTAACTACAATAGGTGCAGGGGTTCTGATCGTGGCAGGGAGGCAGGGAGATGACACTGGCCATGCAGTTTGTTGTGCTGCTGGGCTGAAGAGCTTCTGCTTCAGAGGCACAGCAAAGGAGGGATGTGTGGTGGTTGATTTTTAAGTTGAGTCACCCGTGTACTTGAACTCACGATGTTCAGTGAGTAAAAGTATAGTTACCAGAGCCACACACTCCAATTACAGCACAGGCAGCTGCTGCAAAGGCAAATAAAATAATGGGATGCATTAAAAGAGGCATAGATGCTCATGAGGAGAACATAATTTTACCTCTATACAAGTCACTAATGCGACCACACTTAGAATACTGTGTACAATTCTGGTCTCCGGTGTATAAGAAAGACATAGCTGAACTAGAGCGGGTCCAGAGAAGAGCGACAAAAGTCATTAGAGGACTAAGGGGTCTGCAATACCAAGACAGGTTATTAAACTTGGGGTTATTTAGCTTGGAAAAACGAAGGCTTAGGGGTGATCTTATAATAATGTATAAATATATGAGGGGACAGTACAGAGACCTTTCTAATGATCTCTTTACTCATAGGCCTGAGACTGGGACATCCTCTACGTCTGGAGGAAAAAAGGTTTAATCATAATCACAGACGCGGATTCTTTACTGTAAGAGCAGTGAGACTATGGAACTCTCTACCACATGATGTTGTAATGAGTGAGTCACTACTAACATTTAAGAAGGGCCTGGATGCCTTTCTTGAAAACTATAATATTATCAGTTATACATACTAGATTCTTTGATAGGGCGTTGATCCAGGGAATTAGTCTGATTGCCGTATCTGGAGTCAGGAAGGAATTTTTTCCCCCAATGTGGAGCTTAGTGTTGCCACATGGGTTTTTTTTGCCTTCCTCTGGATCAACATGTTAGGCTATGGGTTGAACTACATGGACTTAAAGTCTTCCTTCAACCTTAAAAACTATGTTACTATGTTATTACAGCTTACTGGTTGGAGTGTGGGCTTTGTGCAGCCTTTCCTTGGTGGAATAGGGGAGGGTCAGGTCGCACCATTGTGCTGGTCTATAGCCTGCTGCTGTTGCTGTGCCCCACATGTGGGTTCTTTGTGTGTTTCGCACAGGAATGGGGGAATAGTTGGGGCGGGGCGATGCAGCGTGACCCTGGGTGATTGGCTGCTTGCCAAAGGGGGGCTGGGCAGTCACATGATGCGCAGCCAATCACCGGCGGGCATGGCGGCGTCAATGTGCAGGCCCAGACTGGGGGCTAGATTTGTGTGGGCTACTGGGAGCGGCGCCGGGGCCCGCAGTGTCGGCAGACTGCGTTGCAGCAGCGGACTGTTGTCCCACCGCCCCATGCTTTGGACACGCACCCCGAACTTACTGGTGGTGTGTGTCCCAGCATGGAGCCGCTGTGGGACGCTGAGGATTGGGGCTGTGAAGGCTGCGTTGCAGCTGAGCACCGCACCCCTTGGGGCTGGGTCGGTGCTAAGGTGCCCAGGGTGTCCTCAATCACCAAATCCTTGGTTGTAGAGGGTGAGAGGTGGCGGCGTGAGCGCTCCTTGCATCCCCCTGCACAACAGGGAATGCTCTGCAGGTGGCCAGAGGCTCTGGGATGGAGAAGGGAGAGCAGAGCCCTTTGCGGGTTCCGGCTTTTTTCCCCGGGAAGGGCGCAGCGAGAGCAGGGCCTTTGAAGGGTCCATTGCCTTTCCACAGCGGAGAGACTTCGGCCCCATGCCCTGAACTTACCACCAGTGGTGCGCGTCCTGGTCTGGGGCCGCCGCGGTTGGAGGGGGAATGGTGCCCTGTGTGTACAGGCTGCCGCTGCTGCAACGGATCCCTTTGAGATGGATCAGTGCGGTGGCTGGGCACGTTGGTGGCTTCAATCACCTGCTCCTTTGTTGGAGGAGGTGAGAGGTGCTGCACTTGTGCCCCCCTTTCATCCCTCTGTCTGGCAGAGTGATGCTATGGGTATGCACAGTGGCTGGCCGCCTGGCTTGGGGTAGTGAGAGTGGAGCCCCTTTATGATCCGTCGCCTCTCCAAGGGTGCTGTGCGCAACCTTGGGATCCTCCATGCTCTATGTAGAGACGGCACCCTTGGCACATCATAAAAAGTTAAATAAGAATTAAGTAGTAAAATTAAAAATAAGAATAAAATGGTAGATGTGGTCTGAGCTATAGACACACGTGCCTCCTGCGACACTAAGCAAAAACTGACTAGCTACGCCTACGGACGAGTGTATACTAGGAAGGAGAAATGATAATATTATATATATATATATATATATATATATATATATATATATATATATATATATATATATATATATATATATATATATATATATATAAATACGATAATCCTTTTAAAGCAGCAAGCCTTTTGGGTGCAACTGCAGCTCGGCTTACTTCACAGCCTTAATACATACAGTTTAATGAAAGTTCCACTGCAGCACTCCTGTATCTCCCAGAATCGCGGACCTGTTGTGGTTGGCAGCGCCTGCCAACCACAGCAGGAAACTGCGCTCTGACAGCATCTGGGGTCTAGCCAGGACCCTGGGCTGTCACGTGAGCGCCGGATCTCCAGAGCCGCCTTGGATCCCCGCTGTCAGTGATTGACAGCGGGATCCAAGGGGTTAACAGCGCCGATCGGATCTGTTAGCCCAACATCTCAGCTGATGAGATCAGCTGAGATGTAGGCTGTTTGATGTGAGCTCCGCGCCGGAGCTCACATCAAACACCCCTTACAGTTCCATGACGTTGTACGACATCATTGGTCGGGAAGGGGTTAAGATTCCTGAAGGTGTGAAAATTACCTCTGCAAAGTACCGTATATAGAGTTTCTGACTGAGAACTTTCTTCCATCGTACAAAAAGCAAAAACGTGCCTTCAGGAGCAAAATCATCTTCATGCATCATCTTCCCCTGACCTCAACCCTATAGAAAACCTTTGGAGTATAATCAAGCAAACGATCTATGAGGGTGGGAGGCAATTCACATCAAAACAGCAGCTCTGGGAGGCTATTCTGACATAATGCAATGAAATACAAGCAGAAACTCTCCAGAAACTCACAAGTTCAATGGATGCAAGAACTGTGAAGGTGAGATCAAAGAAGGGTTCCTATGTTACCATGTAACTTGGCCTGTTTTGGAGTTAAATAGCTTTCTATTTCAGTGAATGTGACCTCCTAATCCTGCAAATTCAACAAATGAGCATTTTCAGTTCTTTCAAACATATCAATTGTTTAGAAACTCTACTGTGCCTAATAATTTGGAACAGCGCATTTAGAGTTTTTTTTAAATTTTGAAGATTATACTGGTATCATTGGGAGGTTTCTTCAATAAAATTCGATGTATACTCTAACGGGTGATGACTTTTATTACACGGACTGTCATTTGCACTGACCATTTAGGAAAATCAGAGAAAAAGAACATTTGCATAATAATTTGGAACATGGTGTGTGTGTGTGTGTGTATGTTGGAACTGTCCTTCCCTCACATCCCAGCATGCACACTGATCCTGCTTATGGTCCAATTTCTTGCCTACTCTGAATGCATCAACGTTATGTGTATGTGAAGTAAGGGTTGGTTTCACACTGGCGTATGCAAACGCAGCGCACCAAACGCAGCCAAACACTTGTGCTCTGTGTTCCTATGTTTAACATGGGAACGCATGTGCCTGCGTTTGTCTGCGTTCAGTTGCGCATAATTTGTGCACCCTCCGAGCGCACTCTGATGCATTTTTTGTGCGGTCGCTTGTTTTATCTGCAAGGGTCCGCAAACGCACAAACCACGCATTGAAGTCAATGGGTCCGCAGTGTCCTCCGTATGACAGCGCATGAGAACACTGCGGATCACATTTCATTTTCTCCCGGGGGCTGCTGCTGATCAGCTAGAGCCGCCACTGATCTCCCGCTGGTGTTGGATTCTCCGCTGCGTTCACATCAGTATGGCTGTGTTTGCGTCTGCATGCCATACGCATACAGACACAAACGCCAGTGTGAAACCAACTTTAGAGTAAAATAACAAGGACCCTTCCACAATTAGTTTTGGGCCCCTTAAGGTTACATGCACACACTGACTATTTGGTGAGTTTTTTACCTCAATGTTTGTAGCCAAAACCAGGAGTGGGTGATAATACAGAAGTGGTGATATATTTCTATTATACTTATCCTGGTTTTAGTAAAAAAAAAAAAAAAGTCAACAAATAATGTGTGCACATGGCCTAAGAAGCTAGAGACAGATTACAACAGGCTGTAAGTTACACAGAAGAGAGATACCTAAAGGCTGACAAATTTTGGAGGTTTTTTTTTTCTTTTCAAGAAAAAGAAAATGAAACTGTCAATCTGTAAATCATACAAGTTAAAGAATTCTCACACTTTCTATAAATTATAAAGGAAGGTGCAAGAACAGACAGTGCTCTGTCTAAACAGAGGTCTCTTCTTATGTGACATCACATGAGGTTTCATAAAGATTGTCTTGCACGGTTCATCACTGTCTCGTGACACCAGAAGACACTTTGGAGAAACTGGGAACTCTGTCTTTAATACTAATTTGGGTCACAGTCAATAGAATAATTATCGGGCATTATTCACTGCACAGTGTGCCTGGGCAGCAGGAGGATGAAAGAAAATGACTAAATCCTGCCTTTTTACCCAAAAGGAGAAGGCATCAGTTATCACCAGAAGATACACGAACATTATTTCAATTTCAATATAGAAGAGAAATGGCGAGGGCTTTGGGTCAGTGCAGTAGATAGTGAGGAAACATTTGAAGCTCACAAACAAAATCCACCACCAGGCTTCATTCTACCAAAGAAAACCTGGGTCACTCTGAATCGTATCAGAATAAACTTTGGTGTCTGTGCAGATCTTATGCATAAGTGGGGAAAGCCTGATTCTCCTGCCTGTGACTGTGGAGCTGACTGTCAAACACTTCAGCACATTGTTGAGCAGCGTCCCCTCAGATCTTATACTGGTGACAAGAAGGGTTTCTACACTGGAAATGATAATTGCATACACAGAAAACCTCGATATCCAACTCTGATTTCTGGTCCTTTCACTCACTGTTTATTGTTCATTATTCATTCTTATATTATGTTAAAATATATGTTCATACGAGGATTTCCTGAAGACCGACTGATTCACGATCCTGCAGAAGATGCTGCAGACTAAGAGAAGGATGAGATTTCTTGCTTATTTTAATTGTTTATTTCTGAGCTTATTGTTCCTTTAATTCCATTATTACTCAATATTCTTCCTCCGTAGCGTGCGCTTACATGCAAATATACACACGTTAGATCGTGTGATACTGAAGCTCCTCTTAAACAGGACATGTACAAACAGGCTCTGATAATACAACACGGCCAAGTCATTGGAGGGGCAGATCCCCATGGTAAAGGCTCCTATCAGGCACATTCATATACTTTTATAGTATTCTGGCATGTGCTCAACAAATACTGTAGCAAACACCCCCCTCCCCCCAGTTTCTGTGTCAGATTTTCCTGCCAGTAATATCCACATAGAACAAAAACTTAGTGTTTAACCTTCCTTTCTTTTCTTAGGGTATGTGCACATCAGTCGTTTTGTGGGCTGCTTTTGGACGTTTTCCGTCGGCGTTTTCCGCTCAGTTTTATGTTAATTCATGTTAATCCTATCCTCCGGTTGGATTAACATGCTAGTCAATGGATTTTAGAAAACTCTGTCTTCACTAGAACGGTTTTCTTCTGGTCGTTTTCCGTCAAAACTGAGTTTTCTCAGTCAAAACTGAGTTTTTCCACCGGTTTTCCAAAAATAGAGCAAGTGACCTCTTTCCACCGTTTTTCCAGCGGTTTCAGCTGATCAAGTGCACAAAAAAACTCAGTTTTCAAAACCGCCGAGAAAACCGCCGAGAAAAACGCTGTAAAACCGGGCGGAAAACGAGCAAAAAACGAGGGACACTGCTGAGCACAGAAAACTCAGTTTCTGCTAAAAAAAACCAGGTTTTTGGACGGACTGCAGAGATGCACAAACGTCAGATGTGCACATAGCCTTAGACTGCAGGAGACAATCCAACACATAAAACAATCACAGACTCACACAGGACGGCCCCGGGCTTTCATTACGAAGACCCAGGCTTGTCATATCTATATGGTCAGTGCTAGCAATCCACACATCAGTGTGCTATAAATGTACAGCACCTTACAAAGAATCATCATACCCCACCGGGCTCCACAGCATTCATGTGACCACTGCAGCCAATCACTGGCCTGACCGGTCACAGGATGCAACAGATGGATCACCACTAAGGCCACTGATTTGTGACAGTGGTCAAATGAACAATGTTCAGAATATAGCAGAAACCGGCAGGAGAGGGGGTGGTAGTGGGGGATTAACGGGAGCCTATCACCTCCCAAACAAATAAAACACCACTTATGCAGGTATATAAAATCAGCTTTTGGTGGTTTAGTTGCCATGTATACTCTATGTTGCAAATGAAGAGCCTCTGTGCACCCTTGGTGCAGCCAAACTCTCAGCGCACCATTATGTCCCCTCAATCTGCACGATTCCTCTGGATTGACAGCACCCAAGTGAGCGCTACCAGAACTCAATCAGCCGCTCTGCTCCTCCGCGTGGACACTGTAACCACGCTCACATACCATTACTGCCGGCGGCCACCACTTGGTGCAGCACTACAGACAGGAGTCATGGTGGGTTTACACGCCGCGATATCGGCGTCCAACTCCGACCCAAATCCGACAAAAAGTCACGTGGGTCGCGAGTTGGACCCGATATCGTGTGCGCGTTGTACTGTTTTAACGTCCAACGCGATGCTGGAACGATGCCAAAACGATATCGGAGTTGAATAGCAGAGCTATTCAACTCCCCGATATCGCATGGCCGTTGTACCAGCATCGCTGCGTGTGACAGCCCAACTCCGATGTGTACTCGCACCTCACCCATTAACTCCCATGTTAAATGGTCGTTACTGGGTTGGTGGGCGTACACATCGGAGGGACGTTGTTTACCGATATCGCAGCGTGTAAACCGGTGATGCCATATCGGGAAAATTGCTCCCAAAATGCGCGCTCCCGCGCCGTTGTATGCGATATCGGGACGATATCGCTACGTGTAACCCCACCATCAGAGATCGGAAAATGGCTCCAATAGTGTTATTGTTTGTGCGGAGGAACGGAGCTGCTGAGTGAGATCACATAGGGCTCATTTGGACGCTGTCAATCACGATGAACCAGGGTTCAGGATGCAGATTGAGGGGGAGCAACGGTGCCATGAGTACTTAGGCAAGGAAGCACTAAAGCTGCTCAATTACATAAATATATATTTTGTGGGAACTAAACCAATAAAATGTATACTAAATATGATTATCAGGGACCCCTACAAATACATACCCATGCTAGCAGCGTTTTTTTTTTTCCATTGCCACAAATGCCGCACATGACTGCAAGTTCCATAAAGAATGAACTGGGCTGAACGCAGGCTTCCCACAAGTGATCCGTTACGCAGCAGATGCGACTAAACTGCCAGATCTGCTGTGAATGGCGTAAATCACTGATGTGAAAGCTGCCTAAGTGGTTTACTGAGTATTTTGCGGCATTGGCTTCCCTTGCACAGTGCTGTACTTCCTGTAATGTGACTCATTCCATGTTATTAGCCACGTTACATCCTAGGAAACTCCTATGACGGCTCCAGCTCAGCGTCAGCCCAATATAAGGCTCCATTCACACATCTGGATTGTACCATCCCGGAGATTGCTCACCGAATGAAAAGATATAAGTAATCCTATTAAATTAAATATTTTTCAGCAGAGGTATTACTTCTAAAATGTAACTTTTATTGATTTCTTTAAAACCAAGAGAACGATTAGTCCCAACCTTCACAGTCGAACAATGTGGGCATACATGTTCAGCGCGGCGAGAACATAGGCGTGCCAGACTGCTGTACACCGCACCCCAAACACGCTTATTGGACAACGCAATAGCGTTATGATTGGGCAGCCTGCGCTGGAAGGCTGGCTAATACATGACACCACTGAAGATGTGTGTTGCTGAACGGACAGCTCTTCAAAGATGGCGCTCTGTGAACTGACAGCCAATGGGAACACAGTAGCCACCACCAATCATCGCAGACGGGTCACGGATTACAGCACGCTGTGGCACGCCTACGGGAAATCAATAGGCGATGCAGATTCCATCACTATCGCCCGTTCACACGGCAAAACCCAGGAATCTCGCCTTCATGATTGCCTCTGATTTTGGAGCAGTGCTCTAAAATCGGAACCAGGCGACAGGTGTTTTATCGCCGCCAAATTCCCAAATTACAGTCCGCAACTGGGAGACAATTTGATGGCGATAGTTTCAGGGCGACATATCGCCATCAGGATTCCCACAAAATACTGCGGCGTGTAAAGGTACCCTAATGCTGGCAATGCATATGAAACATGCCGATAGTTACTATAGTCTGAAAGAGACTCCACAAGCTCCAATTGTTTACATATAAACTGGGGCTTATCGGAACCTTTTCCTTGGGATCAAATAGGAGTATCTGATGCAAATACATACAGTAGATCCCCTGATGGCACCTCCATCACTTTACCCTGCTGGTTTACATTATTGCACAAGGTGGATATATCCATTGTTGGTGGTGTGACTGGGTGTATATATACGGGTCTTATACTCATAGACAGAAGGTTACTACGACAAATATACAGTTAGGGCCAGAAATATTTGGACAGTGACACAATTTTCGCGAGTTGGGCTCTGCATGCCACCACATTGGATTTGAAATGAAACCTCTACAACAGAATTCAAGTGCAGATTGTAACGTTTAATTTGAAGGGTTGAACAAAAATATCTGATAGAAAACGTAGGAATTGTACACATTTCTTTACAAACACTCCACATTTTAGGAGGTCAAAAGTAATTGGACAAATTAACATAACCCAAACAAATATTTTTATTTTCAATATTTTGTTGCGAATTCTTTGGAGGCAATCACTGCCTTAAGTCTGGAACCCATGGACATCACCAAACGCTGGGTTTCCTCCTTCTTAATGCTTTGCCAGGCCTTTACAGCCGCAGCCTTCAGGTCTTGCTTGTTTGTGGGTCTTTCCGTCTTAAGTCTGGATTTCAGCAAGTGAAATGCATGCTCAATTGGGTTAAGATCTGGTGATTGACTTGGCCATTGCAGAATGTTCCACTTTTTTGCACTCATGAACTCCTGGGTAGCTTTGGCTGTATGCTTGGGGTCATTGTCCATCTGTACTATGAAGCGCCGTCCAATCAACTTTACAGCATTTGGCTGAATCTGGGCTGAAAGTATATCCCGGTACACTTCAGAATTCATCCGGCTACTCTTGTCTGCTGTTATGTCATCAATAAACACAAGTGACCCAGTGCCATTGAAAGCCATGCATGCCCATGCCATCACGTTGCCTCCACCATGTTTTACAGAGGATGTGGTGTGCCTTGGATCATGGGCCGTTCCCTTTCTTCTCCAAACTTTTTTCTTCCCATCATTCTGGTACAGGTCTCATCTGTCCATAGAATACTTTTCCAGAACTGAGCTGGCTTCTTGAGGTGTTTTTCAGCAAATTTAACTCTGGCCTGTCTATTTTTGGAATTGATGAATGGTTTGCATCTAGATGTGAACCCTTTGCATTTACTGTCACGGAGTCTTCTCTTTACTGTTGACTTAGAGACAGATACACCTACTTCACTGAGAGTGTTCTGGACTTCAGTTGATGTTGTGAACGGGTTCTTCTTCACCAAATAAAGTATGCGGCGATCATCCACCACTGTTGTCATCCGTGGACGCCCAGGCCTTTTAGAGTTCCCAAGCTCACCAGTCAATTCCTTTTTTCTCAGAATGTACCCAACTGTTGATTTTGCTACTCCAAGCATGTCTGCTATCTCTCTGATGGATTTTTTCTTTTTTTTCAGCCTCAAGATGTTCTGCTTCACCTCAATTGAGAGTTCCTTTGACCGCATGTTGTCTGGTCACAGCAACAGCTTCCAAATGCAAAACCACACACCTGGAATCCACCCCTGACCTTTTAACTACTTCATTGATTACAGGTTAACGAGGGAGACGCCTTCAGAGTTAATTGCAGCCCTTAGAGTCCATTGTCCAATTACTTTTGGTCCCTTGAAAAAGAGGAGGCTATGCATTACAGAGCTATGATTCCTAAACCCTTTCTCCGATTTGGATGTGGAAACTCTCATATTGCAGCTGGGAGTGTGCACTTTCAGCCCATATTATATATATAATTGTATTTCTGAACATGTTTTTGTAAACAGCTAAAATAACAAAACTTGTGTCACTGTCCAAATATTTCTGGCCCTAACTGTATATGTGGTCATGTTCAGTATCCACTGCTCAAAAGATGATTAGTTATGATACAATAGCCATGCAATGATCACTCAATACATTATAAGGTATCCACGATCCGTTTCTGGATTAATAGATATCGCCAGAATATCCTGTACAAATGCAAAGAACCCCTAGAAATTGGTACTAGAAATTAGTAGGCCACCAGGGTGTCCTCCTATAGACAGGGTGCAGTAAATTACAAAAAGGATGTGTAGGTGAGCTGTTCATTCAAACCACGCACCCGTCGACTCCATCCTGTAGATCCACCTAGTTTATTTTTTAAGGATTGTCTTATCCCAGTTACCACCCCTAGCTGGTTTGTCTACCACCTCTACGATCTGGAAGTCAAAGCATTTCAGGTCTCCCCCATATATTTCTCTCACATGGAGTGATATCGGAGTGTCTCTCGCCTTTCTTATGTGCCTCAAATGGTCCCCTATACGTTTCTTTAGGGGACTTTTTGTCTTTCCGACATAATCCATTGGGCATGTACACTGAAACAAGTAGACTACCCCCTCCATCTTACAATTGCCAAAATGTCTAGTTTCAAACTTCTCCCCAGTGGCGCTGCTCTAGAAGGAGCCTGAGTTTTTGACATAGTGGCAATAGATGGACTTGGCACATAAAAACGTGCCATTTTTCCTTTGGTCCAGCCATGTGACTTGCTTTTTTGGTGAGCAGTAGAAGCTGTGAACCAGTTGGTCCCTAAGTGACCTCACCCGTCTATATGTGTTAGCCCCCTTTATCCCTATAAAAAAAAAAAAAAAAAAGGCTAAGTCTTTGTCGACAAGGAGTACCCCACAATGTTTTTCAAACATGTTCCTCACATCTCGTGACCGGTCATCATATGTCCCTATCATTACTTACTATGTAATTAGGTACTGATTTTCCTTTCGGTCTGAAAAGGGTATCCCGAACAGAATTCTGGAAAGCATTACTCAGTACACGTGGGGGATATCCTTTATCTAGTAATCATTTCTGCATACCCCTTGCCTCCAGATGGAGCTTGCCCATATCTGAGCAGTTATGTCTTGCTCTCAGTTACTGGCCTTTCGGTATATCCATTTTCAGACTCCTAGGGTGGTGGCTATCCCATCTCAATAGGACGTTAGTCGCCGTCGGTTTACGAAAGATAGTTGTTTGCAACGCCCCACACCCATATTTGTAGATGGTGACATCCAAGAAATTGATAGATCATTCATGGATCTCGGAGGTGAATCCCAGACCCAGACAGTTTACATTCAGTTCAGTAATGAAGCTCTCAAATGATTGTTTATCACCCTTCCACAGTATCATGACATCAATGTAACGCCCCCAAAATTGTATCTGGGGGCTCCACCATGCTGTACTGTCTTCCGTGTCCTCCCACCAGCCCAGGAGCAAGAAAGGGAAAAAACAGGGTCATTGTTTCCCCCTTTCTGTGTGTATCAAATGTTCGACTGTGCAGGTTGGGACTAATCGTTCCCTTGGTTTTAAAGAAATCAATAAAAGTTACTTTTAGAAGTAATACCTCTGCTGACAAATATCACCCCAGAGATGCAGACTGATATCTGTCTCAGGTGTCATTCTATTTGCTTCTTGTTTCTCCCTCACTGAACCAGGAACCATGTGACCTTTTTTATCCGCTGACTGTAATGGATCAGAAGTGCACAGTACATCATCAGTGTCATTGTTTTATACGGATTCACAGAGACTTTAAAGGGAATCTGTCAGAAAGTTTTTCCTATGTAATCTGAAGGCAGCATGCTGCAGGAGTTAACACAGAATTCAGTGATGTTTCTCATCACAAAGTGTGCTGTTTACCTGTAATGTTTGTTTTAACAGCTTATCATTTGGTGAACCCAAGTCCAGCACAACCCCCCTCTGTGATTAGTACATTAGGGCGGCTTCACACCATAGTGTGATCAGGTCTGGGGCTATCCAATGCGAACCTGACAGCCCCGGATCTGATTTTGACACAATGTAGCCCTATGGTTTCGGATGGCAGTAATTTGCCACCCGGTTTTGTCCCTGTCTGGCAGCATCAGGCATTTGTTTTTTGCCCTGGACACAAAATCGGAGCTTGCAGCATTTTTGTGTCCAGGGCAAAAAATTAAACCAAACCGGAATCTGCCGGATCCGGCACCCCCTAAGATGAGAGTCTATGGGGCGCCGGACCTGACAGAGAATCTGTCAGGTTCCCGGACAGAGGGTGCTGAAGCTCAGTGCAGGCCGCGCTGAACTTCAGCACCTGGAGCTGTCCCCTGCTGAGATTTCAGGATCGCAGACAGCTCCCCGCTAGCCGCGATTTTGTCATTTCAGCAGGGACAACTCCTGCAGCTGCGCTCTGCCGAATCCGGCTGCAAACAGGATGGGAGGGCATATTAACACTCTGGTTCTGTTTGTCCGGAGCTGTAAGGCTGTGTCCGATGCCTCCTGTAAAGCGCAGAACACAGCCTGACTGCTGAAGAACCGTGGTGTGAAACCGGCCTGACTATGTACATTGTACATACAGAGTCTGGTGTGCGTGGGAGCAGCTTTCTGAGCTCTACTGCATGGCCAACTCTAAAAACTCTGTGTCAGAACCACTGCATACAGTAATCAAAGTAATACATTGTTTCAGTCAGGGTCCCTTTGCCTACAACATGCTGCTCTCGGATTAGGTAGCAAAAGCCTGCTGACAGATTCCCTTAAATGGTGGAATATGACAACAAAATCTGATGAGAATAAGACCCAAGTCTCACAGGTCGGGGACACGGATCTGGGTATTTGGGTTCAGGAAACTATGGGCAGAGCTTTGTCGGTAACAGCTGGACAGTACAGAGTGTCAGATGAGTGATTGCAGCCCCGTGCGACCAGCGCTCTACGGTAACCGCAGCCCCGTGCGACCGGCGCTCTACGGTAACCGCAGCCCCGTGCGACCGGCGCTCTACGGTAACCGCAGCCCCGTGCGACCGGCGCTCTACGGTAACCGCAGCCCCGTGCGACCGGCGCTCTACGGTAACCGCAGCCCCGTGCGACCGGCGCTCTACGGTAACCGCAGCCCCGTGCGACCGGCGCTCTACGGTAACCGCAGCCCCGTGCGACCGGCGCTCTACGGTAACCGCAGCCCCGTGCGACCGGCGCTCTACGGTAACCGCAGCCCCGTGTGACCGGCGCTCTACGGTAACCGCAGCCCTGTGTGACCGGCGCTCTACGGTAACCGCAGCCCCGTGTGACCGGCGCTCTACGGTAACCGCAGCCCCGTGTGACCGGCGCTCTGTAGTGACTGCAGTCCCGTGTGACCGGCGCTCTACGGTAACCGCAGCCCTGTGTGACCAGCGCTCTGTAGTGACCGCAGCCCTGTGTGACCGGCGCTCTACGGTAACCCCAGCCCCGTGTGACCGGCGCTCTGTAGTGACCGCAGCCCCGTGTGACCGGTGCTCTGTAGTGACCGCAGCCCCGTGTGACCGGCGCTCTGTAGTGACCGCAGCCCCGTGTGACCGGCGCTCTGTAGTGACCGCAGCCCAGTGTGACCGGCGCTCTGTAGTGACCGCAGCCCCGTGTGACCGGCGCTCTGCAGTGACCGCAGCCCCGTGTGACCGGCGCTCTGTAGTGACCGCAGCCCCGTGTGACCGGCGCTCTGTAGTGACCGCAGCCCCGTGTGACCGATGCTCTGTAGTGACCGCCTCTGTACATTTCTATGCATTGTTTTGGTCTCCTCAAGGGTTTCCATATCTGCTGCTGTCAGTGAATGTGAAGTGATAGGAGCCGCAGAGCTGAGGGTTTGTTACAGTGTATCCAGTGCACACAGCTGACCCTTCTCCACATGTCACTATAGGCCGATTACTTAGGTAATGCTGGAGGACGAGTGATGGCAGGAGCTGGGATAAGCCCTATACACAGACTAGAGCACAATGCGGGGCCGGGGATCCGCACTCACCATATACACCACGTTGAGCGCACACAGCGCATTCTTAGAGCAGGTGAAGCCGCCGCACACCATCCTCCTCCTCACACCGGGGACTCCCGGGGCGCAGACAAAAACGGGGATGTCTCTTTAAGAGGGAAGACTCTTCTCTCTCCTCACTGAGCACCGCTAGCCGGTGACGTCAGAGGCCGCCCACAGGAAAATCACTGCTGAACGCTCATTGGCCACGCAGTACGCAACCGTCCTGGGGCTAGTTCCGGGGAAGGTGCGTACTTCCGGCGCATAGATGACGTCACCGGAAAAGGCTGTGAAATCCGCCATGTTGCTACACCTGCCACTCCCTGTGATACATTACATACATGATTGTTACTGGAGGCTTCCTGACGTAATAGCGTTACTCTGCATCACAAAACCTTCGAGCTAAAGAGAAATTAATGTGAAATAACGTGTAATGGTCATTGCTGGTGATGGCCGGCACTGGAGAACTGGGCTTAGTGGGAATTACAGGAGTAATAATGGGGCATTTCTATTTTGTCAGTGACAGACCATATAGTATTATGTTATCACCTGTGCTGTACTACCCTGAACGCCTATGGGCACTATGTACCACACAGGACACAAGCTTTGTGATGGCGAATTGTGGACCCCCTTGTGTGGTCACCCAGTGTCTGAGCTTAGGGCACTACTTCGTTCTTAATGTGAACCTTTCAGCACATGCGGAGACGGTTTTACATATGGACACACTATATGTGCAATATATAGCCGGTGCCATGTGTGCACTATAGGGATTATGTAGGCACAACCACAGAAGAAGGATAACAGCACTGGGGTCTTCAAAAATCACAACTTCATGACCTTCCCCACAAAATACAGCTATGTATGGCTGTACAAAGTTTCGGGAAAGGCTCATTGTAGAGTATTAATTTCTCTGTCTGTCAAGGCTGCAATAAACCCCTGTGTAGACTTAGATTTGAAGACTCTAGTGCTGTTGTCCTTTCTAACATTTTTCCGGGATGTTGTTCCATCTGTGTTGCCAACTGCAGAAATTTCCGGACAGTCCATAAAAATAATGCTCTCTGTTGCCCTGTACATTAAAAAGTATTTAAGAAATGTTTTTGAAACCATAGAAAAATATTGGAAGCTGAGAGTCCTCAGTGGTTGATACCTTATAATGGCTAACTGAAAAGACAAGCTTTCAGGACACTGTGGCCCCTTCGTCAGGCTCATAATGACACAAATTCTGAAGACACTATCTACTGGCCAACACAGTACAAACATGTTTTACCTTTGAAACCATAGAAACTTATGGAGATTGTTTTGACTAATTACCATTTTACAGTGAATGCAGCCAATGTTCTCATATTGGAACTATCAGCTGTAGACATAGACACATATAATCATAAAAAACGCAATAAAAACGGATGGTCTAATATGACATTGCTCTCTACCAACTTTTTGAATGCCTTAATTCCTCTTTCACTGTGCTATTGTTTTCAGACTCTCTCTTTTCTTTCCTCTAGCCTTTTTTTCGTTCTTCCCCTTCTGTTTTCCATTGTAATATCTCCTTACAGCTTCCCCTTTTTCTCCCTCACTTTCCCTCACTTAAACAACATGCACCATTGGTTTTTGTTGCAGTTTTTGGACACAATTTTTAACGACATCATGAACGCACCAGTGACTTTCAGCTTGATGCGAGAATTTGTTTTATTTGATGTCAATGCTATATGTAATTCTTTTTTATGATTTTGTATATTTGTATTTGTACAGTGCTATTCCAAGATAAAAGCTCATGTGAGCCGAAACGTCGTGGAATACTTTCACATGTGACTACACAATAAGTGATCTAAAAAGGAAACTTCCAATCAAAATTCATTTTTCATCTTAGTGTGCCGGGATTATTACTGATTTCAAACTGGTAAAACTGACTTGTCTGTGTAGTTTCATTTTTGTACTACAAAAGTTTACTGTACAGTAGACCAGCCATTAGGAAGTGTGAGAAAGCTGTCTAACATAATTAGAGATGAGCTAATAAATTCCAGAGTCTTGATCCAGTGCTCAGGTCAGTATTCTATCATCTGGCATCCACGATGCCTCTTTTGATTAGCTGAGGTGGTGCAACGTCATGTGTGCATTGTATTGAGATAATGATGTTACGCCAAACCAGCCAATCAAAATAGGACTCAGGGATTCTGAGAGGTAAGAGACAGGACGCAGGGTTCATGTACAAAATGCCAGTGAATACTGATTTGGCCACTGCATGGGGTCCTGTGAATCAATTTGCTCACCTAACAAATATAATATACAGGCTAGCCATTTATATGGATGCACCTAAATAAAATGAGAATGGTTGGTGATATCAACTTCCTATTTGTGGCACATTAGTATATGGGAGGGGGAAATCGTTTCCAGATGGGTGGTGACCATGGCGGTCATTTTGAAGTTGGCCATTTTGGATCCAACTTTATTTTTTTCAATGGGAAGAGGGTCATGTGACAAATCAAACGTATTGAAAATTTCATAAGAAAACAATGGTGTGCTTGGTTTTAACTAAACTTTATCCTTTCATGAGTTATTTACAAGTTTATGACCACTTATAAAATGTGTTCAAAATGCTGCCCATTGTGTTGTATTGTCAATGCAACCCTCTTCTCCCAGTCTTAACACACTGATAACAACACTGCAGAAGAAATGCTAGCACAAGCTTCCAGTATCCATTGCTTCAGATGCTGCACATCTCATATCTTCACAGCATAGACAATTGCCTTCAGATGAGTGATGA